>JALIZH010018931.1:840000-997500 GCA_030522465.1 Rhipicephalus appendiculatus
GCTGTTTCGCGTGTTCGCGGTTGGGGGCGTGCAACATGTTCTCAGACTTCGAATACAAATGGCTTGTCACGCGATTCGAGGCCTTGATATTCCATATTTTTTTTATTTATTCGTCTTCGCTAGAATGAATTATAACATTATTTGTTTGTCTGTTTATAATAAGAATAAAAAATAATAATAATAATAATAATAATAATAATAATAATAATAATTAGAAGAAGAAGAAGAAGAACAGAGGTTTTACGCGCGAATACCACGATATATACGAGGCCCGCCATAGCGGAGGGCACTGGAAATTTCGACCACCTGTGGTTCTTTAACGTGCACTGTCTTCGCACAGTACACGGGCCTAGCTTTTCGCTGCCATCGAAATGCACTGCCGCCGTCGCCGGGATTCAATCCCGCGACCTTCGGTTGAGCAGTCGAGCACCAGAACCACTATAGTACACCGCGGCGGGTGTGCGAATTTTCGAAACTTCGAATGCGACTAGTCCGTCCTCTCGCCGGGAAAATGGAGACCTTGATATTCGAAACCGACGAATATTCGTTTTGATTCGAACTAATGGATTATAACATTGTTTGTTTGTTTGTTCGAGAAACGCACGCGGATGCGAAAACATAGGCTACATTATATTGCTATAATGCATTATATTAGCTGCGGAGGTTTAACAACCCGTTTCCCGAACAAATACGCGTGCGCACATATATCTCGCACAAACAGACACATCGTATACAAAAAATAAATAAACCAAAAGAACAAAAAGAAGCGACCAGTGTGTACCCGCGTAAAAATTGACATACATTTTTCGATAAAAACACGCCGCTAAACGCGATAAATTAAAGTAATTTTTCAGATTTAGTCTTTCCATAAGACACCATAATGTAGGTTCATGAAATCCACACGTCATATAAAATTATTTAAATTACTGTATATGAAAAATTTCTTGAACTGCATCATAAGGTAACTGAACGGTCGAAAAGACGCAGTTTGATCTGCTAATTTTAAGGCGAAAGCCTCAGATGCCTCATCAAACACGAATATCGTCCACCGGCGTCAACATGAGTGATGCAATATAATCATTACCCTATGACGTCAGAGATCGCCAAAATTTGTGACGTTATCAAAATTTGTGCCGCCAAATTTGTGACGTTATATAACGTGACGTCACAGGGTGGTTTCATCGTATGACGTCATCGCTTGGTCAGAAGGTGGGCCGATCACGGAGGCAGTGCAAAAACCAGGTGAGGTTCATAAAGCCTGCAATGCTAGCTTGCAATGTTTTCGGCCCCGGACGCATAGCAAAACCATGTCAGGTGCAGAAAGCTTTCTGAGGTGTGCGGGGTAGGATAATTACATGGACTGAGAAGAAAAAGTAAAAGAAAATGGCTATCGCTTTCTTTTATTTATTATTATTATTATTTATCTATTTTTTTTGCGAATGCGCAAGGGACCCTGTGAGTCTCTTTATCTAGTGATGTTATTAGTAAGCGCAGCGTAAATCGCTCAATTTGTGTTCGTAAACTTTCTTTCGATGCATACACTACGACTCGTTATAAATCCTGGACAACCCAAACCTTCTCTCAGCTCGAAATCGGTCGCATAACTAGCATTTACCGAGGCAGGCACAAGCACAATCGATTCTGCGGTCAACTGGCGGGGCAGGTTTCCGCTACGTCACGAAACACTGCCGGGTCTTATACCACAGGAAGCGCAGTTGACCCCTGTAGCACACGGCCGAAAACAATGGGGAACACGAGCAGCGATTTATTGTAGGCCAAATGGCCATAGCTACTGCTTTTCAGGCCCGTTCCCACGCTTCGCCGATAGCGTACGAACGAATGCTCGTGCCGAACAAATATTAGTGTATTCAGAATGAGTTGGGGGGGGGGGGGGGGGGGGTTCCTAGCCCCCCCCCCTCCCCCCCCCCCCAGGTTAGCGACTAAGACATTAAGTGAAAATATGGTTTAGAAGAACTTGTTGTTGGGCTTGTTGGTGCATCTTAACATAAACGAGTGCAACTTGACTCACACGTACAGCCAGCCAGCCAAGCACACGCACACACACACACACACACGCACGTGTGTGTGTGTGTGTGTTTGTAAAAATTGCGCGTGCGTGCGTGCGTGCGTGCGTGTGTGTGTGTGTGTGTGTGTGTGCGCGTGCGTGCGTGCGTGTGTGTGTGTGTGTGTGTGTGTGTGTGTGTGTGTGTGTGTGTGTGTGTGTGTGTGTGTGTGTGTGTGTGTGTGTGTGTGTGTGTGTGTGTGTGTGTGTGTGTGTGTGTGTGTGTGTGTGTGTGTGTGTGTGTGTGTGTGTGTGTGTGTGTGTGTGTGTGTGTGTGTGTGTGTGTGTGTGTGTGTGTGTGTGTGTGTGTGTGTGTGTGTGTGTGTGTGTGTGTGTGTGTGTGTGTGTGTGTGTGTGTGTGTGTGTGTGTGTGTGTGTGTGTGTGTGTGTGTGTGTGTGTGTGTGTGTGTGTGTGTGTGTGTGTGTGTGTGTGTGTGTGTGTGTGTGTGTGTGTGTGTGTGTGTGTGTGTGTGTGTGTGTGTGTGTGTGTGTGTGTGTGTGTGTGTGTGTGTGTGTGTGTGTGTGTGTGTGTGTGTGTGTGTGTGTGTGTGTGTGTGTGTGTGTGTGTGTGTGTGTGTGTGTGTGTGTGTGTGTGTGTGTGTGTGTGTGTGTGTGTGTGTGTGTGTGTGTGTGTGTGTGTGTGTGTGTCTCGCTTACGTGTGTGACAAGTTGCGCAGGTTGTTCCTTTTTGTGTCATTAAGTGAAAAGTCCGTCTCTGTGCCGACGACCGCGTCCTATATCAAATTACTTCTAGTGACCCCTCGTAACTCAGTATTCTCACAGCAGATTTTGCACACGGTCTACGGATGGTCAGAAGCGCATTAACCTTAAAAAAAAACTGCAGAAGTATCACGAGGGCTTAGCACTTCGACTTGGCGCTCTGATCGTAAGGGCCTCAGTGGGAGGGGTTGGGATAAGTGTGGGGGGGAGGGGGGGGGGATGTACTGCGATAATGCTTCGCCCCCCAGCCCCTAATCGAAAGCTCTGCGCACGGCTCCATCGACACATCTTCCCTGCCCGAGGATCCTTCATCTCTTCAAGCCTCCATCCAACAAAGCATGCGACCCAAACGAAAGCAAAGCGAGAGCGATATGCACGTACACCGTGCAGGCCGAGTTTCGAAGAGCAGCTGTTTCACAGTGGGGCTTCCGGGACACAGCGGCAGTGCTGGCTAGTATTGGGGCACGCCTGGCGCATTTGGACTACTCCCGTTTGGACGATGCTGCGCGTGCGGTCGCGAGAGGTCATCGTCGTAAACGCGCCGGCGCGATGCGGGGAGATCAAGGTAGTGGGGCGACGCCGGCGACGTGCTGTGTCTCGAGTGTACTGTGTGTCACTTAATTTCAAGTCATTCATTACCATTTAATTTCAATATTAATGAGAAATAACAGACAAGGATGCCAAGGAAAGTATAGGGGATGTTATTAGTAGTGATTGTAATGTAAATGTGAACAAAGAAAAGTGGACGAAAAGATAAGTTGCCGCCGGCAGCAGTGGCGTAGCCAGGGGGTGGCACACCGGGCACGTGCCCCCCCCCCCCCCCGAAATTTTTTTTCGCCATAGCATACATAGCGAAAAATGCCCATTTCAAGGAGGTGCCCTCCCCAAAATCAAGGAGGTGCCCCCCCCCCCCGAAAAATATTTCTGGCTACGCCCCTGGCCGGCAGGGACCAAACATGTGACTGTAACGGCTACTGGCGGCGCTGACTGGCACTCCCACGTTTAATATACGCTATAAAGTGGACGGAGGGATGACCGCCGCCGTAGCTCAGTTGGTAGACCATCGGACGCGTTATTCGAAGGTCGCAGGTTCGGCCCACTGTCGAGGAACAACTGGTTTCATTTGCATCAAACCCTGCCTTTGCACTTGAAGGTCGGCGCTTGTGATGTCGTCTTGTGTTTCTTCTTAGTGTCCTGTTTTATTCGAGCTGTGCTGGTTAAGAACTCTGAGCCAACTCGCCCAAATCAAACACTTACTGTAACAACTTACGAGATGCTCAGACAGTTGCCGACCAACAGATTGGCTGCTGGATCAAAACACTCGGAAGAAAGAACGCAGTTAACTGTGTAAAATGCTTCAGGAAGACAGCTTGCTCAACTAGCTCGTAACACACTTCCTTCCAGCGAATTGCACAATAAAAGTAGGACACGGAACAAAAATCTTTTCACGCATTCCTTCATTGTTGTTTACTTTGCCTTGCGCTTTCAGCCCACAAAAAGAATATGGAGTATCACTTAGCTTCCCAGCCTATTTTTTTTATGTGAAAACCAAGAAAAAAAAAAAAAAGAAAATTCCGAGTTCGAAGTGAGTTCGCCGCTAGTAGCCAGCAGAATTTAGATTAGCGATATGATGGTCATATGGGAATGCAACCACTATGCGTTTCGATTCGAGGAACGAGACAGTGGCTAGAACAAAACGTTATTTCGTTAACTTTTTTCTGAATCCGCGCTCTTGCTGTTAAAGCATGCGTGGATGCGGATGTTTCTGGCTGAATGACATGGCATCCTTGATCCATTAACCTGGCTGAACGCTTAGATCACATTAATCAAGTTGCGCCTACTTCATCAGTATTTAGTATCCGCAAGCGCACGTAATAACTGTGCTAGCGGGTATGAGAATACAAATATAAAACGCGTTGAAAAAAAAAATGTATCAGCGTGAATCGCCTAGTTTGGTATACCTGCTCGCCGTCTTTGCGCTTTGCCTTTCGTATCACGGCTGCGCTGAGGCATACGCTGCGGATTCTTGGTTGATTAGGGTAACGTAAAATAAATGTTTTAAATCTTACCGATGACAATCCAGGGGTCTTCATTATGCACAGCAGTGTCACAGAAGACCTGGCCAACCTCCAACGCGCCTTTTTGTCGCCAAGGACGACAACCTACGCACGGTTGTCGTCTTTTGCAACTTATAAAAGTTCTCCCCACAATGTCGTAAGGCTTAGCTTGACGCGATCGTAACGTCAGCCTTTCCACCGGACGACACACCTTTGACGCCACTGTTTTCGTAACACGTCGAGTTCGCGGCGAACTTAAACGCGGTCTTGACAAGCTGCAGCAAACTGCGTAACGTTAGATTACGATTGTCACAGACGGTGTCGCAGCATCTTGTTCCATGCAGTCAGCGAAAAGTTGCTGCCGTACACCGCTCTCGCAAAATTTGGCGCTGCCGTTGGCAGCATCGTATTCACGTGTCCGCGTTGGTAGCAGGGAGAAAGTTATTCCCGACAAGTATCTCTCATTAGCTTTCTCCCATCTCTCCTCCTCGCATCTTGCCGCAAAAGCCGCCTGCTACGCACGATCAGGCCCCTCTCTTCGCTGTGTACGCTTGTACGGAACTACCGCTGTGTACACAACGCAGGTTGTAGCCCTCGGGCCACCGCCCGTTGAGTAATGGCGCGTCGGTCGTGACGGCGCTCGCTGCATCGTCTGCAGGTTTTCTTATCTTCTTTTCTACCTTATCTCTCGTCTGATTCGTCTGCTTTCACCCCCTGCGCTTTTCTCTTTTATCGTCTGCTCTACGTCGCTTAATACTTCTGCCTTCGTTCATCTGCTTTCTTTCTTTCTCGTCTGCTCTTCGCCCCTTACTTTTGCCTTCCTTCCTTGTTGGTTCGTCTGCTTTCATCTTCTTACTTTTTCGTCTGCTTCTTCTTCCTCACCTTTGCTGTCTGCTTTCTCTGCAGCCTTCTTCGTCTGGTGCCGGCCATCCCCAATCACGACGTAGCATCGCGAGCACGCACGCTTCGCTTAATGATTATTGCGCCACCATTACCGGAAAAGCTCACGTGATCTCTGCGCTACGCGTGAAGCAACAGGTGCGGAAGATAGCGTATGTATACCTGCTTGCCCGCACCGCAGGCGTGAATCTCTCGCAGTTTTAGATCTTTCCCTTGAATATTTCTTATTTTTACGGAGAATTTGTGTATGCCTACGCTACGCGAAACCGAAATTCGTCTGTCCTATGTGCGCAAAGTGTACTTGCTACAGAAATTGGCCAAACCCTATCACTTATCACTGCTCCACTAAAAATGAAGAATTCGTCTGCGGGCAAAAACGTATGTGGCACAGATATTGCGCAAATCACACTACTCACCACTGGTCCGCTAGAAGTGGCAAAGGGAACACACGGGCGACAAACGCAAATTAAGATTTCCGGACAGATGTAAGCAATAATTGAGAAAGACTTTAATGAACCGCCGTGATTAACCAAGTGGTAAATACCGGATCAACATGTTTCAGTTTCGATGGTTAACCATCTGTACGGAATGCTTGGGCGGTGATTTTTTTTCTTTTAGGGGCGAAGCACCTTAGGGTCTCGGTTAGTCGGCGTGTCGTGTCGTCGTCGCAGTCCATCATAAACGGGCATGCGCCACAAAAATTGGATAAATTCCACTACTCGGTCCACAATATGCATATTATGAGTTAAAGGTTTGTTGTTAGTGCCTAAAACATTATGTTTGGCTCAGCAACGGTGTCAGAATCACCGACGAAAGTTACCGAGGCACTCAGGTTTCTTATCTAAAACCAGAGACACAACCGTGCATCTCTACGGTAAAGTCATCTATTTGAAACACCACTTCCTGAAACACATCTGCAACGTGATAGTGCGTTAGAGAACCGGTGGCGAGTAAAGCAGTAAAGAGTAAAGATTTTCCTATGGGAAACCCAGTCGCGCACTGCATGCTTCGCCCCTCCACAGATTTCACGTTAGTGGAGCTGTAACACCCCTACATGCCCCTTCGCCACAATTTTTTTTCATGCTTATTTGCAGTAAACGGGGGTTTCAACAGTTGAACATCGCCTGGAAGCACAATTGTTACTAAAGGTAAGCGGTAATATGAAGATTAGATCGCGTCGCAGTCGCAAGCGCGATCAAAATGAGGCGGCGTTCTAGGTCAACGTGAAAATCCTGAACATATTTAGTATCTTTCTTAATAATCTGACGTAAGTGTGGACAGACACGAACCCTTCTCCCTAACTCTTCTTCGCACTGTAAGGTTTGCTCCGCCAAACTACTTCCACTATAGAGTGAGCCAGAACTAATCTAACCAACGAATCTCGATCCAAATCTTGCTTCAGCATATATTTCTATTAAAAAAAATGGCGAAGCTTGCACTAAGCCCCGCAAGGCTTGAAACAGCGAAACTGAACGATTCTGAAGACTAATATGATTGCTTCTAAGTTGCTTCTAGGCCTTAGCTAGGTAATGCAGGTTGTTTCTAGGTTGCTTCAAGGTCGTTGCTAGGCTTCAGCTAGGTGATTCTAGGTTGTTTCTACGCTCATTATCAGCGCGGAGATGTTCGAGTTAAACCACAGACAGTCACTGACACGACACGGTTGTCCATACTCCAGAGACGGAAACTCGCGCTGAAACCAAGCGTTCGCACCTCTCACAAATCTACGGGCACATCGCCGTTGGCGTAGGGCCTACCATCGCTTTCGGATAGAAAAATGGCTCGCTGTGAACATCTTGAGCTACTGTGAATTGCTCAGCCTAAAAGAGCCAAGGTGGGGAAATGGGACTGCTGAACTTCGCTCTTGCGACAAAACGTCTGCAGGCCACACGGATCCGAAATAACGAAGCTTACAGGACAATACATTCCCACACACAAGAAAATCCCCTCATGGCCCATGCCAGGCCCGTAGCCAGGAATTTTTTTCGGGGGGGCGGGCGGGGGGGGGGGGGGGGGATACTTGTTGAAGGCGTTGAAAAACACCCATTTAATTTCATTTGCCCTCGGTAAAACACCACCTCCATCCGAATTTCGGGGGGGCGGGGGGCTAGCCCCCCCCCCCCCCCTCGCCCCCCCCCTCCCGGCTACGGGCCTGGCTCATGCACAATTCTTTCCGCAATGCCGTTTCTGCGGAGAAACCGCGTCTCTTCGGCATATTGTAGGAGGCCTCAGAAAACACCCATTAATACCATCCAACTCTTACCCCACCAGAGAGCTTTGGAAGACAGTCCTGGCCACATCCAAACTTCGACGATCACCTAAGGCCGGTCGCGAGGGGTCAGGACGAGGCCCGAGCTCAAGGTTTCCAGTACTAACGATGCCTCTACTTAGCTCCCATCTCAAATAAAGACCTTTATTCTCCCTAGGAAAATCCATGTACTTACCATCAATCATTCCCATGCTGGCCGAAGCGCCCCGCGTTAAAGCTTCCATAGACGCTAGCGTTAGACTTTCTTCTAGTGCACTAGCCACACGTACGCGTTCTAAGGCGTCAGCACGTGGCGTGTGGACTTTGGCGCCGCGCCCTCTACCTATCGAGGGAGAGGATTCGCAGCTACACGAAGCTGCGCGCCCTCTCGCTCCACAGGGATAGAGCGGGGCGCCGAATCTACACGCGCGCGTTGACGCGTTGCAACGCGTACGTGTGGTTAGGGCTTTATGAAGCCCTGCGGCTTCGGTCACTTTCACCGCCTGCTTTTCCACTGGCCACCTCACGTATACAGGCTTAACCCCCCCCCCCTCCCCTCCTTTCTTAACGAGCATTACACAACGGGCGTGAGATGGGCAAGGCGGATGCGCGATGGCGGACGTTCGCCTCTTCTTGCTAGATCGTTCACCCCGATTAAAATGCGCCGCGCTCCCACCCTCCGCCACGTTTTAAAACTGTTTCTCCAACCGTTAGGCGGCGTCACGTCGGTGACGCTATCGCAGCCGCAATCGCCGCCGATGCCTCACGGTGTAGGCCCATCGCGTCGTCACCCTTGCCTTCTCGTGGGTTCTCGCGTGGCGGCCAATGTGTCACGTGGTCTTGAACCGGGGATGCGGAGCTTCGTCGTCCAACATCCGCGTTTATCCTTGGGTTAGTCTCCAGAATGCGCAAGCAGCGAGAAATACACGGAACGGCTCCGCGTCCAGCTTTCTTAATCTTAAAAAGAGAGAGGCACTGAGGCCAAGGGGTGCCGGCGAAAACTTGGGGTAGTGGGGAGCGCTGTCCACCTTCCATGCCCCCCACCCCCACCCCCTCTTGGCGATGCCACTGTTCCGGCAGACTTCTGGCTCTTTGCTACATCGCCACGAAGCAGCGACGTAGGCAGAGAGACAGCGAAAAACGCCCCACATTAGCGACACACACAAGTTCATCGGCCTGTATCCATCCGGTTGTTAGAACTTCTGCAAACTATTAATCCTCTAGCTTACGCAATAACCCACAGCACATTGGGCAGGACGGACTGGCCGCGCTCGAAAGTAGCTTCTTGTATTTAGAGAGCGTTGACAAGTGGTATGGATTGAATAGCCACTCCGAGTGAGATGTTGCGGACTTAAGCCCTTTGCCCGGCACGATCGTCGGAGTGCTGTTCTTCCGCAAACCCACGCCACAGGCGTCGAACCACGATGAGAGACACGACGCGAACAGAACATGGCGGGCCCCAATTTCGCCGAAGAAATATGGCGCGCAATAAAAATCTCTCGGTCGCTCACCCCGGTTCTTTGAGCCGGCAACAACGCGCAGCGGCAAGTACGCTAGCACGTAGCCGCCACACAAAAACAAACAAACAAATAAACAATCAAGAACGATCGGTTTCAGCGTTCATTGGCAAGCACACGGAACGGAGCCCGATTTCACAACATGGCGTTCGAGCGGGCGGCTATTCCCCATAAATAACGTCGTCCTCTCGTGAGAAAGAAAGACCCGGAGCCGTCGACGCCTCTGTCGGTCTAACGTCGTGGTCTACGTACGGTACACTAAGACCCGCCGTACAGGATGCCACAGTTCGGCCATTTTGTATGTGTCTCTTTGCGTAAGCAGCGTCGATATAGCAAAGTTGCGCAACTAAGTACATACTTCCTCGTGTCCGCTAAAGCTTATGCCTCCCTCCGCCCCACCGCACTACTTAACCTACCCCCCCCCCCCTCCTACTTCCCTTGCCATCTGATCTAGCGTACGTGTCCCTGCTAGCGTCTTGATCAAGACATTCCACGGGCCTATAGTACATACAAGGTGTCCTGTCGGGGCTTGTTTGGCCAAGCACGAAGTGAGCAGCAAAGAAAGCCCCCCCCCCCCCCCAACCCCTGCCCCCCACCGTTCCCGTTGATTTAACAAGCCCACTAGGTTGCCCAACCTTTCATCTCCCCCCCCCCCTCCATCACGACAGCCTCCGTGATGGGGGGGGGGGACTACCCTCCCCCCGCTTTTTTCATCGTGTTCTGATCTTTACATGCACCCCCCCCCCCCCCCCCCCCCAATACCTTCCCCCCGCTCCCGTTGATTTAACAGGTCCACCAAATTGCCCAACCCCAACCTTTCACCCCCCCCCCTTCCCCCCCCATTCTCAACAGCCCCCCGGACTACGCCCCCTCTCCCCCCCCCCCCCCCTCCTGTTTTTCATCCTGTTCTAATCTTTCCTTGTAGCTCTCGCCGCTTGCTGTTTTATTAGTGACCCTAGACTTTCCAGCGTGTACTCCGAAGCTGTGGCATAATAGGCCCTATTTTTCGACCGTTCTCCAGGGTTCCCAATTTCGTTTTTGTTGCTTTCGCGATCCGCTCGTAAACAATCAACAAGGAAGTGCAGAGGATTTGGTCCTGTCTTTTTTTTGTTTGTTTGTTTCTCATTTCTTTTTATTGGGGAGAGGGGGCGAGATGGAGAGAGTGACAAAAGAGTAATCACTGGAGTAATCATTCTTATTTAGCCGACAAGACACTTCGCAATGAGTTTCTTTAAAGGAAGGAGGGGAGAGGGAGTAAAGAAAATTTATCGCCCAATTGGTGGTCCCGGTTGCTTCACTTACACGGAAGAATGCACCGTAATTTTGCGGACCTCAGCGTTGCGATGCGAAAGTTCCTTGCGTGACGCGCTCAGGCGCTCGGAATTCATTTGCATAGCGGTTCCTGCCTTGAAATTCCGGTGTTGTGTCTGTAAGCAATCTTATTTATAAATGTGGGCTGTCTTCGATTTCGCATAATGATATCTGTGGTTTCACGTCCCAGACCCACGATATGATTATGTGAGATGCCGTAGCGGAGGGCTCCAGAAATTTTGACCATCTGGTGTTCTTTAACGTTCACTGACATCGCACAGCACACGGGCCTCTGCTATTTCGCCTGCATCGAAATGCAGGACCGGGATCGAGCCCGCGACCTTTGGGTCAGCAGCCGAGCACTGTAGTAATTCTTCCGCCGAGGCGGACGACTTCGATTTCGCAGTTGCAATAAGAATCCTAAAGAATTAACCAACGGTTAAAGCTTATACGCGTTCTTTCGTAGTCCATATTCGCGCGCGTATAGGGTTCCCCATTACCTAAGGAGGGGGGGGGGGGAGCACCCCCCCCCCCTTGTTGGTCGACTCCTATGGATGCAAAGAGGAAAATGAAGCGAGTCATGCTTCTCACGATGATCTGCCTTTGGTCCCTTGCTTTCGCGAGTAAAGATGGGAGGTGAAAATTCATTGGAATGCAACTTCAGAGGTCTTCGGCTAGCATTATCGCCAAGAACCTGCGTGAATGGTCCATATAACACTACTGTCTAAACAATGACGCGCCCGGTCCGACTGAGTAAAGGTAAAGGGCGCACCCCCCCCCCCTCTGAGGACATTTGGGGGGAGGGCACCCCTGTGCAGGGTAGCAAACCGGTTACTGTACCAGGTTAACCTCCCTGCTTTTCCCTTTTCATCTATCTCACTCTCTTAGGGGGAGGGGAGGGGGGGGGGGGGGGGGCTCCGACTCGGGCGCACGCCTATGGTAATTTACAGACTCTTCAGTTACTATTACGTAATGCGTTTGCGAAGAGTACTGCAATTCCAAGGTTTTTGCACCCTCTTCTGTTGTAAACAATTCCTAACCAAGCTTATACTTATGTTACGTGTATAATGCCATGTGCACTTCTTCTCGTGCGTACGTCACTCACCAAAATCTCTATAGCGCATGCGTGCTGAGCCCGTCTTTCGAATTCTTCACTCAATTTAGCTAATGCCTTGACACGTTGTATCAGACCGCGCTGGCCTATAAATCGGTCCGTGTATTTTCGTTAGACCAGAGGTCTCAAACATGCGGCCCGCGGCTTCGTTGGGAGCAAAATGTTCGCGACTCTGGTAAATCTTACTCGCATTACTTAGCGGCCTTTTGCGACTAATAACGATTTGTTCGGGTAAGCTAGAAAGGCAGGCGGGACTGGTCTCTAGCATATTTTGCTAGAGACCAGACTAGAGACCAGATTGTGCAACGACTCGTTTGTACCGAGGACAAGCGCCGCCTGGAACCACCTTCCCACCTCCATCGCCTGCATAGTGGATGAAAAAGATTTCAAGCTCGCCGTACAAGATACCCTGTAACTTTTTTTTTGCTTTTTCTTTTCCGCCCTTTTAACTGCACTTGTATTTATTGTTATTCCCCACTCCTTTCTGTTGTTCCTTCGGGCCTTGAAAGTATCTCTATTAAATAAATAAATATTTTCTTTTTGTGAGGCACCTGCATCGGTTACCATGTGTTGAAACATAACCGTGGTACAAAATCTATATTTAAGAATGGACTTCCAGATCGTACTCTGGAGATCAGTATCGACGTGTTTCTCGAATTCTGACGCCAAATCCTCATCAGAAATGATCCACGTATGAGATACGCGAAATGCGCTCTACGAAATGGCAACGTGAGGTGACATTTCGTCGTTTTGCAGTGCCTCCGTGATCGGTCCACCTTTGAACGAGGGTCGACGTCGTGTGACGTCACAGTGTGACGTCATGATGAGGTTACACATTTTGGCAACTTGTGACGTCACGACGACGTCACTGGATGACGTCATCACATGATGATGATGTTTTTTTTTTTTTGCATCACTCGTGTTGACACCGCCGACGGTCACTGCTCGAGTTCGTTGAGGCATCTAAGGCTTTAGCCTTAATAATTAACGTATGAACCCGAGCAATGAGCGACATCAAAGTTGCCAATTTGCTGTCCTAATTCACTGACATACATTCCGTGAGTCATTGTGGCGATTCATTAACAGGAAGGGAAGGGCGCGTGTCAGCCAAAAAAAAAAAGACCTGCCATTTCCTCCCCGTGTAACCTTTAGATCGAAGCAAGCGAGCGGGTTCTGTATGTTTATTTACCTTTCTCTGTGTAGCGGCCAGCGACGAGAGGGTAGTATTTGCCCGGAAGCGGTCGTTCTTACCCCCCAACCGGTGTTTGCTCAGATCGTGGTGGCCCCGCTTCACCGACGTTTGCGGTTTCTGTGACCGGAACTCTGTACCTCACCGCGTATTTGAGCAATTAAGTGTAGTGTGCGCCCTGAGAGAAAGCGTGTCCTTGAGGACGAGGCGAGTGTGCTCTTACCCGACCACCAAGCCCTCCAGAAAGGTGACCTTCAATCTTAACCTTCGAGAGAGCAGCCACTCCTGCCATAGTGTTTATACGGTGCCAGAGAGAAATCGCTGCGACGTTCATTCGTTAAACACTATGTGTGTGTTTGACACTATGTGTGAGACACTACGCGTTAAACACTATGTGTGAAACTGCTTGTGTGAGTGCCAGAGAAGGACACCGCGCTCGTTGTCTTGAGAGCCGATGAAAGCTGCGAGTCAGTGGGTGAAAGCGTGAACGGGTTTCACCTGTGCTGATGGCCGTATGAAGGGGCCGTTGTTGCCGGCAACGATGTGTCACAAGGGTGGATGCAAGGAAACACGTGTAAGCGTCAGGTTATGCGTAATAATACAGTATAGACGTTGCAAATTCGTGTTTGCGTGTATGGACCTGTCGCCGTTGCGCTGTCTATGGACATTTATTGATTAGCGGGAAGGAACTGGGCGTCGTGAGGACACGTCCAGAGAGAAAAAAAGAAAAAGGCTATTCAAGAACTAGCTCCGAAGAATGGTTAACAAATAATTCATACTAAATACAACCGTATCCACTTTTGTTTATGTCCCATTGGTGCAGAAGTATATTTAAAATTTTTCAAGGCACCACGCCCACATGGTTCTCCGGACTATGTCATTGAATTGAGGAAGGCGAATACAGTAGGCGCAAACTTTTCATTTTTCATATTGCTGTCATCTTCAAACAAATGTTTGTACTTAACATTTAAAAAATTAGTGCAAATGGCGTGTACAAAGTCACAGCCAGTAAGTACATCATCTGCTACAATCCGAAAATCGCTTTGAGCTCGACTGCCGGCCTCTGGTTAGAATGCCATGTATGCACTCTTTCTATTCGCAAAAAAAAAAAAAAAAAAAAAAAAAAAAAAAAAAAAAAAAAAAAAAGGGAAAGAAAGTGTTTTCGCAAATTTTTAATAATATCTGGAGTTTAACGTCCCAAAACGACGATATGATTATGAGGGATGTCGTAGTGGAGAGCTCCGGAAATTTCGACTATCTGGTGTTCTTGAACGTGCACTGACATCGCACAGTACACGGGCCTCTAGCATTTCGCCTCCATCGAAATGCGACCGCCGCGGCCGGGATCGAACCCTCGCCCTTCGGGTCAGCAGCCGAGCACCCTAACCGCTATACCACCGCGGCGGACTTTCTCAAATTCTTCCTTCGAGTACAGTGAAACCTTGTTGATACGATTCTGCATCTTGCGTTTTTCGCGATAATACGCTTTTCTTTTTTCTTTTCTTTGCCAGCAATCTGAAGGATCAATGTATTTCCACACGGTTAATGTGATGGTGTTTTCATCTCAGATAGCACAATACGACTGCAGAAGTGCGTCATTGCTGGTGTTTCTAAATCTCGCCGCTTTATATTCTATTCTAGTTTACAAGACCAACGGCCCCAGTACAACGTGTTACATGTATGCAGCCGTGCAGCATAATGCGATATGCCGAGCAGTGTCACTCGACGCCCCATGAAATTTTCGTGTTGAGTTCGTATCGGAATACGTGAATTTACATACATTCTTTTTATTAAGGTTGTTTCGGAGAATGCTATTTTTCGGATAATACGCTTTTATTTCCAGGTTTACTGTGAAAATCGTATCCACTAGATTCTACTATACTTAAACTTTGTTTTTTTTTTCTTTTTTTACGTTTTTACGAATGCTGCTACCGTAAACTCCCGTATATAGCCTGCACATTTCGACGTAGCCTGCTGTTAGACGGTGGGTGCTTTCCTTGAAGGAGCAGCAATTACTCACGAAGCTGACATGGCGTTTCCATCCCCTTAATCGATTTTTCTTTTTTTCCTTCCTGTTGCGCTCGCAGGCACCAGAGAAGCCAGCGACCGTGGTGACCGCGACTACATCAACCCTGATATCTGGAGCGATTACCGTACTTGGCGAGGCTCTAGCGGGCGCCCCTGAACCGAGACCACAGCCCGAGGGAATGTGAGTGGAAAACGCCCGCATCGTTCAGGCGTCAATGTACTGCTTTACGCGCGATGTACTTCGTCGCACAAGTTGCCTTGGAGGGCACGGCCAAAAGGCAGGACCTGAGTTGACACTGTCACCATTGCAGCGAGGCAGCTTACACCGGACGCAGGGAGGTAGTAAAGAAAGAATGTCCCCGTCAGAGTGTCAATTAATGCTGCGAAAGTCGTCAGACGTTATTCCAAGGCAAGAAGCGTATATTTCCAAAAAGAAAAAAAAAGTTCAGCCAGCTCCACTGAAAGAGCGAAGCTGGGGACCTTCCCTTAATCAGGCTAACTCATTTCTATGTTTTGCTAGAATTTCAGATATGCTGTACCACTGCGCTTTATTAAATACACTTTGTTAAGCTTTGAGTTGGTAGTATAGCCACCACCTTTTATAAGCACGAAGTATCACCAAGGGTCCCCGCCGACCTCCTCTGAAATAGCGCAACCAGTCTTCGTACTGGTCCCCTCCATTTTTTTTTTTTTTCTGTTCTGGGAGAAATAAAGATACCATCACCACGTGACGCATGATAGTAGCGCGCTGCCCTGTCTCCTTCGTAACTGTCTGTTGTGGTTTTTTTCATGCTGTTTTCAAACATGAACTTCAAACAACTCGCCCAACTGTCCCTGCTATCACGTGAAAGTTGTGTGACTATGGTTACTATGGTATAGTGCACGCCATCTGTTGGGCTAACTGCTGCCTTCTTCCTTTTTTTTTTTAGTGGAAGTTGTGTGGAATGGTATTTACCCAATTTCTGTGGCACATACGTGTTTATGATGATGATAGCTTTTCTGATAGGCCGCACATATTTCTGCGGCACATATATCCGTTTGTTGGGCTAACTGTTGCCTTCATGTTTAGTAAACCAGTGGTGAGTAGTAGGGGTAAGTCAATGTCTGTGGCGCATACCTGTTTGTGATGCCCATCAGCGTTACCACTGATCCCGGACATGAAAGCCTCGACTAAGAAAAGCTTCGCTGTTAAAAGGAGCTAGGAGTGCACCTAACTGGGCTGTTTGGTACAGTCGCGCTCGATATGACTTGAAACAAGGGAGCGCGTGGCCTCCCGCGTTCAAAGATTGCGCATGGCTTCCACTAGCCTTTATTTCCATTGCTAAATGCGTTTCTCTCACTTGGGTATGATCCCAAATAAGACAATGATATTTAGTTGTTGAAATAAAAACAAGTTGAAGCCATGCGCCACCTTTGAACCCGTGAGGCCACGCGCTCCCGTGTTGCAAGTCATATTGAGCGCCCCTGTACATCATTAAGACGCCTGCAACAAATGGCGCTAGACACGGGAAGGTGAAAGTACGACACACAGGACGCTCATAAGAACGACATCAGCGCCCTCTATGTCGTTCTGTCACCCGGGAAGAAGTGAGAGAGAGAGAGAGAGAGAGTATAGTAGTGATTGGTTGTTTATTTGAGCAAATAAATACAAAAGAATTTGATGTTTGCACTAAAGTCACGCAAAGCTCGGCACAGCGATGCACGGACCCGTCGCCGTTCGTACTCCCTGTCGACCGAAGCGTCTAAGTTTCGATCTTTGACGTACTGAAATGAATGAAACAAGTTTAGCGGTGGATGCAAAAATGAGAATGAAGCAATCACGTGCTTCTCACGATGGTCTGTCTTTATATTGCCGGCATATTGGCGGTACGGGCGGGAAGTAAAACAGTTTTCGGTACGCGACGTCAGGGTTTCTCGTTCACCATTATCGTCAAAAACCTGCTTCGCCATAACCCTGCTGTTCGGACAATAAAGGGCCAGGTCCGATTGAGTAAAACCATGGGAAAGGCTTGGTGCTCCCCTTAGGTGACTAAAAGGGTGCCAAGTATGCCCCCCCCCCCCCCCCCCATAGGCGTGCGCACGGGGGAGCAGAGGGGGGCGAGAGAGGGGGGGGGGGGGGGCGCAAAGCCAGCCCCATAAATTGACATGATAGGGAGGGGAGGCGTTGCGACGAACCTTCGCCCTCCCTGAAGGGGAACCCTGCGCACGCTTATGCCCTTCCCCCCTCCCCGTTGCCTCCCTTGTCAGCACGTCCATGGCCGCAGTCAACAGATATCCAAGCTCATCGTCACGTCGACCATCGAAACCGACAATTTCTAGCGGCGTTCGCTATACACTCTTGGGAGTGAAGAAGCACAGTAGGCACCCTGAACCGTGACAACATCCGTAGCCATCAACTATCTATCGACTCTATAAGAATAAAAGTCAACGCCTCCAGCATTCAAGGCAAAGTTTTTCGCAACGTCACGCCTTTATTTTTATTTCTTTATTTATTTATTTATTTATTTTTTGTTCTCCGTAATCAGCTGTGAAAAGGAACTGCTGCTGCTGAAGCCTCCAAATTCAGGCGCAGATCGGAGGTGGGCAGCAACCAACAGCATACATAAAAGGGGGGGGGGGGGGGACTATAAATGGGAAATGGTAGGTGCTAAAGAAGGAGGGGGGGGGGGGTGGAGACACTGGAGCACCGGGAGCGTCTCCAGTGTCTCCGATAGCCTAGTGACAATCGTCCGAGCGGAACGGTCTTGCGCTTGGCTCCAACCGGCTAGCTCAAAAGAGTTTCGAAGTGCCCGGCAATTACCGTGGTCGTCTCGGCTGGTCACCCTCGAACGTTTGCCGCTGTACGGACACCGGGGTGTTGTGGGCGGCTATCGCCCGTACGTGGCTTTTGCTCTTCTGCGAAAGCCGCGTCCGACATCTGCTCGGTGCAACGCCGAGTTACGGTACGCACCGGTCGCATCGGTAGGTGCGAGCTTTAGCCGTTGTGGCTCGCTGGGAGATGAAAACGCCGCTGCCGTGAGACAATTCGATGAGTCGGTAATAGTTTGGGTGAATTCTATGAATTATGTAAGGCTGGAGTGGGGCACAGGATGTGGGGGGGAACAGTTCCTTTTCTTAGGAGTCTGGACGAAGAAATCTTTCAGGTGAGCAGTAGTCTGAGCTGCAGGTGGTAAACGGATTTTGGATTACTATGACGGGATGAAGTGTGCGATGAGCAGGTTCGATCCAGTCTAATGTAAATTTCGGGGGTTTAACGACCCAAAACCGCGATATGATTATAACACATGCCGTAGTGGAGGGTTCCGGAAATTTCGATCACCTGGGGTGCTTTAGCGTACACCTAAATCTAAGTAAACGGGCGTCAAGCATGTTCGTTTCCATAGATGCTGCCGCCGCGGCCGGGATTCGATCCCGCGACCTTCGGGTCAGCAATCGAGCACCATAACCGCAAGACCACCGTGTCGTGTCTCGATGTCAGCCTGACAATGTAATGATTGATGTAACTCCTGAAAACTGCCTAATCTAACGGTGGCTTGTTTGCACGTCTTGCTTTAGTTCTGCGGAGACATTGCCCCAATTTCAGCTCGGAATTCTCGTTACGCTGACCCAAAAACTTCATCTTAAAACCCAGTTCCCTTCTCATGGGATGATTCGCACTATTACACACACAAAAAAAGGTAATAATAAGACAGCTACCGCTATCGGGAAGTACACACGGTTTCTTCGACGAAGTGTGGGACAACGCAACAACCGAACAGGGAGAGCACGCCATGCCCGCATTGACACCGACGTGCGTTGCACGCAACGCCAGCCAGGCAAGCTGAAAAGCCTATCGGTCACCTATGAGGCGTCACTGGCGATAGCCCAGGTGGTGTTGCACTGGCACCGCCGGTATCTTTTCCTCGCCGACAGACCGAAGCGGCGGTGGTGGTTGTCAAAGAGTGGAGGCAGGTAGCCCTTCACGGAAGCCCGCCGCGTCGTCCATGCGGGGTGTTTTGCTCCGGTCACCCCTTTGGTCGATTCGAAGCTTGGTCGAGCGAATAGCCCCCGGAAGAAGCTATACTACAGAAGGGCGTGAGGACGAACAAGAAGAAGAAGGCAGTGGGTCATTGGTTGGGCGAGACGACGAGAAGACTGCAGCGCACGAAAAAAAAGCAAGGTGCCAACGGGACATTGAGTGCGTGGACTGCACGGCGCGCTTGTTCTCGCCTCCTTCAAAAGACTGCTTTTTCTACGCTGTACCGGGGTGTGGGACTCTTTATTTAAAGAGCCGCGTCGCCGAGCACCGGGTCAGGCCTTCGTGTTGTCATCGTCTTCCTCACAGTTCTCACTATTGAAGTACGCATACATCGTGGGAAACGGGCGCGTTCGCATTCGAGAACTATAGCGGTATACGTGACGTGCGACTACTCCGTAGTCGTGCGTACCATGCGCGAATTTTTGTTCGTTTTATATGTTCTATTTTTTCGTGGTGTGCGTTTGTTCGCACGCCGCTGCGAGTGACCTTCAATATGCAGAGCGCCGCGGTCTTAAAAGGTGTGCCTGTGCTTTAAAACCGTTGCTTCGGGACCCGTATAGAGACGATTTTATTTTTGGAATCGTGCGCGCCGCCATCTTGGGCATTTAGACAAATAATTTCGCAGTCTTGTATGCCGTGACTTCACATTAACCAACTCATGGAACGCTGAAGCCGTCCGTACGGCCGTTTATATGCGTACGAGCCTAATATTGTTCAATTGATCGCTACACATACAAAACGGTAACGCTAATAGCCTAAGATGGCGACACGAAACGTAGGGTGGCACTGAAAGGCTTCCATAAAATAATCCTGGGTGGCGCTGCTACGGATAGGTTTGAAGTACACAAACCTGCCTTATTATCCACACGTTTGTTAGCTTCGTGCCATGCGTTCACGGTGGAAATAAGAACAACTGAAAAACACGACGTTTCACAAGATAGGCCTTCATTATATAAGGTAAAACCGTGGCCTAGCTCCGTGATGCCGATCACGCAGAATTTACGGAAGACACGGTGCAATTACTTATATACAGTACAGAGGGAACTTTATATAGCGGCAGCAAGCTTTTGGCGTGTATTTTAAATAGAAACATACGTACTTGCATGTCCACAAGTATACATATGCGCCTATACCTTGAAAGAGACGTACTGGGCGGTGTTACGTGCAGATGCAGCTGATTAATTACATGCAGACATAGACGACCATACACTTACACACGCGCAACTCGCACGTGAAATTAATTCACTTTTGGGGTTTCACGTTCCACAACCACGATACGATTATGGGTCACGCCGTAGTAGTGGACTCCGGATTGATTTTGAAAAGCCGGGGTATGTAAATCTAAGTACCCGGATGTTTGCATTTCGCCTCGATCGAAAAGGGACCACGCACACACACACACACACACACGCACACACACGCACACACACAAACACACACACGCACGCACGCACACACACACACACACACACACACACACACACACACACACACGCACATACACACACGCACGCACGCACACACACACACACACACACACACACACGTGTTTCCCCAAGCCAAATAGCAGCTTTACAATATATTCACAAGATGTTAACAGCACACTCACACATACAAGACGGATAACAGACCGCGACGTAGTCCGACTTGCGAACAAACAGTTAGCAACTAACGAAGTTAAAGATCGGGCATTGGTGCAGATAAGCGGGAGAAGAACACGAACTCAGAGTGCAAGAAATGAAGATATAAACGAAGGAAAGTTGCGCTACACTCGTTGATTCGCAGTCATCATAAAAGAAACTAAGGCTGCAGACACGGATACACACGGCTTTTGATTGTGCGGTTGTCCGCGTCCGCATGCCTTGAGTTATTTCGTGTAGAACAGTCCGCGTCAGCGACTCCTACCCTGCCCTCAGCTACTTCGTAATAAACTTGAACCCGCACGCAGGTATACTTGAACGCGCGTGCAGATATAGCGTGCTTTCAAAGAAACATGACAAAGAGAAATATAAGTAACACGAGTTTGCATTGCCGTTCAGTGGCTGTCGGGTGTACTGTACGCGCCGCTGCAACTGAGTCATTCGAAAACCTTCGCGGAATTGTTTTTCGCTTCGGCGCTCCGGCATTGCTTGCCTCTCCATCGTCGCGTTTGGTGAGTCAGCGCGGGCGTTCAAGGGTGGAGAACCGAGATCACCGCCGCGATACACTCAGCTAGCAGAGATGACGAGCATGCACCTGGTGTGTAGGGAGGCACGCAATAATGCGCGGTGGCGCAGACAAGAAAACCGGCTTCGTGTATACGGGAACGTGCGTGCCGACGTCGGGTTCGTGATCCAGACCGACGACGCGCGTGCTCTGTCACCAAGGCTTCCGAAAAGAACGCCAATGTAGGCAAGAACTTAATTTCAGTGTAGGCCAATGTAGGCAAGAACGCTGAAAGTTACGCAGCATTAAGAAAATGGACAACTGCCGAGAGAAGGGGGGAAAGGGAGAGAGAAAAAGAGATACAAGGAGAGGCGGGGAGGTTAACCTGACACTGTCCGGTTTGTTACCCAATACTGTGATTCATTACCATCCCGTCCAACGTGTAATAGCATGCAGCGCAGGGGCTTGGCCAGACATTTTTTGCGAAAGCGTGCGGAAGGGGGGGAGGGGGGGGGGGGGGGTTCTTAACCATCCTTTATGTATGTTCGTGCGTGATTGTATGTGTGCGTGGGTATATACGCATGCAAAATTGAAAATTATCGGGCACGGGGTGGGGGAGGGGAAGTTGGAGCCCCCCCTCCCCCTCCCGCCTGCTATGCCAGTGATGCAGTGTTCATACTTACGCACATGTAAGTTTACAACCTTAACACCATGCAATGCATCCCGCGTCACCAAAGACTGTAGTGCAATACACGCGTATACACTGCGGCCTGGACAATGTGGCCCAACGTTGGAATCTACACTGGTCCAGCTTACCGTGCTACTATGGCGCTAATTATAGTGGCCGTCTATCCAATCTATTTAGTTTTTCAAAAAATTTCTCAAGTTTCCTAACTCTGTCTTCCTTTCTTCCCCATATTCGCAGGCTGTTGTCTCCTGTCGGTCCTCCCCGCCTCCTCAGCTCGGCCAGCTCCTTCCCCACCACCACCGCCGTCGTCCCGCCGTTGTCGTTACGGTCCGCGACGGCGCCGCCATGTCTCTGAGCTCCAAGAACACGGAC
This sequence comes from Rhipicephalus appendiculatus, assembly GCA_030522465.1. NCBI lineage: Eukaryota > Metazoa > Arthropoda > Arachnida > Ixodida > Ixodidae > Rhipicephalus > Rhipicephalus appendiculatus. Next base: position 862,367 of record JALIZH010018931.1, read on the forward strand.
GGCTCGCCGCGTAGCGGTGGCAGCTGGCAGCCGGGTCTCCCTCCGCGGGAGTTCGTGCGCCGGGTGCCGCTGCCGCAGGTGGTGCGCATCGCCGAGCGCGTCCACTCGCCCTCCAGCCTGGACCTGAGCCAGCCGCTGGTGCTGTACGGCGCCTACCGATGCCGCAAGGTGCACGCACGCTCCCTGGCGCCCGACGCGCGCAGCTCGGGCCTCAGCACCACGGGACCACCGCTCGTCATACCGGACAGCTACGCCGGTGAGTAAGACCCTATACGTATAACCTGGCAGGGTGTAACCGTGGATGATTCTCTGGATGAGAAAAGTCACCGGGTCCCTTCAGCTAACGCTAAGGAGACTACAGGTCGAAGCGTATAAGCTCTGCCAGACGCTTTTAAATTACTCGAATCACTCTTGATTCTCTTGGTTCGCGTTAATGTGCCACGCGAGGAGCCACGCAAGGCTTTCGACTTAATAGAGCAATTAATTGTATGTCCGTGGTGTGGAGGCACCCCAACACTTGTTCACATCACGTGGGAGTGTGCAGAGCACGGAGAAGAGCACGACACAAATGGCACATGGGACGAATGGCAGGCTCTGCTGTCTAGCACAGCCCTAGAAGATCAGGTACGACTGATCCGAAGAGTTGAACGGATGGCTCGTGCCAGTGGGGCCCTGGAATAGGGGCGCCACCCAGCCGGACAGTCTACTCTTTGCACCCTTACATTCCCTGCGGGGTACTGGGGTTCTAGCCTGTCTGGTTTCTGTATATCATAAAGTTTTTCTGCTACTAATACTACTTAACCAAGGCGGAAGGTAAAAGCTAACGAGCCATGTGCAGACAAGGCGACTAGATGGCATTTTTGAGGACCGCATAGAAGCGTCTTAGCTAACGTGATAATCTGACTGACGTGTGGACGTCCGCTCCGAACATGTTTATGACAAGCTCCCGAAATCTGAGATCGTCTTTAATATCGCTGCTACTAGTAAGATCCGCACAATCGTCTGAAGGTGCACCGGCTTCGCAGGACCTTTTTTAGAGAGGACTGGGTAACCGTCGCGAGTGCCATCTTTGCGTGGCTGAACCGTACTCCCTACAAAGTGCGCAGAAGCGCCGTCTTTTCTCGCCACATTCAATAAATCCCGCCCTCTTAAAAAAAAAGAAAAAAAAAGAAAGAAAACGGAACTTATTCTACAGTCCTTGTAAAGAGCAATGCTCAACGTGTGTGGGATAAAAGAGAGGAGTTAACCAATAAACGTAAAGTATAGTTGAAAGAGAAGGAGAGCAGGAAGATTCGCTGCTCAAATGTGCGAAATCGCTCCCTGGTGTTCAACAAGTCTGCAGTATCTGAGTGCATAGACACGCTCATCATCCCCCGAGGTAATTTAGAATTCCACATTTCTCTTTCGCATATCACTCGCCATAACTGACGCACTCGCAAGTCGCCTGCTATCTCGCCGCAAGTATAATATGGTCCGCCTGTGCCAGGCCGTCAACGTTTAGCATTCTGACAACATTCCTGAGGTATCTACGGATTCCGTCGCGGAAGGAGTAAACACTTTATCGCGAGTATAGAATTCCCTTTAGGTTAGAAACACTGCAAACTGGCGTCAGTTGCGACGACGTCAAAACGAATTCGGCGTTAAAAGCTGGCCCGGGTACAACCATGTTTGAGCGAGCGATGAATAACACAAATTATACGCGAGAACATCGCCCGCATGTCGCTAACCATGCACATGCCAGGTCGAATCTCTCGCTCTCTCTCTCTGAGTACAAGTCGCTTTCAAAATTCTCCATGTCTAAGTAGCGCTGCGTCTCAGACATTATTCTACACAGCGCAAACTTTAACTAGACAACTTCCTCCTTTTTTTTTATTTCCTTTATTTCTTAAGCGTTCTAACGTATTACCCGTCGAAAGAAAAAGAAAGAAATGCCATTCCTAACTCGACGCAGAGCGTTACCCGCGAAGACATATCGCGTTACTTAACCACATCTCTTCAGTCCATCCGGATTCCTCCGCCGATCGCATTCCCGCTTTCTTTCTTTCTTTCTTTCTTTCTTTCTTTCTTTCTTTCTTTCTTTCTTTCTTTCTTTCTTTCTTTCTTTCTTTCTTTCTTTCTTTCCTTCCTTCCTTCCTTCCTTCCTTCCTTCCTTCCTTCCTTCCTTCTTTCTTTCTTTCTTTCTTTCTTTCTTTCTTTCTTTCTTTCTTTCTTTCTTTCTTTCTTTCTTTCTTTCTTTCTTTCTCTCTCTCTTGACAGTATTCACCGGCTGATCACACTTGCGATGTCGTTACCTCCTAAAGAAACATATACCCTATGGCATGCCAACTTAGGGCGAAGGCGTTCGACTTCCCAGAAAACAAAGAAGGAAAGAGAGTGTCGCACTCGCAAATTCAAGCAAGCACCTGAAGCGTGAAGCATTTCCTCGCTTCCCCCCCCCCCCCCCTCCCACCATTTTTTCTTCGAGGCGAGAATTCAAAGTGGCTAATCATTCACATTCGAGGGCTGCCGCGTTCCCCCCCCCCCCCCCTCTCTCTCTCTCCCCCCTCCCCCCCGCCGCTCTCGATATCTTTCGTGGAGACGTACCTGAAACCGTGAATCACGTCTCGGCCATACGTCTACCTTGTCAACCTCGCTTTTATCTTCGCAATTCATCTCTGCATAGTACTTTTTCTTGTTGCTCATTCTCCATGTTTTAGCTCTTTTTGTACGTGTGTGTGTGTTTGTGCGTGCGTGCGTGTGTGTGTGTGTGTGTGTGTGTGTGTGTGTGTGTGCGTGCGTGTGTGTGTGTGTGTGTGTGTGTGTGTGTGTGTGTGTGTGTGTGTGTGTGTGTGTGTGTGTGTGTGTGTGTGTGCTATGTGTGTGTGTGCCTATGTGTGTGTGTGTGCGTGTGTGTGTACCTATGTGTGTGTGTGTGCGTGTGTGTGTGCGTGTGTGTGTGTGTGTGTGTGTGAGAGAGAGAGCGCATTTCTCTTTAACGTCTCTTCTATTCGTGCCAGGCGCTCCCATAATGCACGCTGCATTCGAATCGCGCGTTTCTACGTTTCTTTTATTTATTTATTTTTTTTCAACCGCTCGGATCGCTGCGAGCGATACGAATTGCAAAATTAAGTCGAGATGTATTCCTCGAGCATCGCGAGCTATCGCGAAGCCGCGATCTGTCGTCGAGAAAATATGGCAAGCATGACGGAAGCTGCGTACGGGCTCGCAATGCAAAGGAACGCGACGCGTTTCGCTGTCTCCACTTTCCGGTTTTTTGCGCAGTCTATACGAGTAGTCTATATCAATTTCTCGTGGACTTTTACTATTCGTTAATACTTGGCGTTTAATCTATATAACATGTATAGATTGCCATAGAGACATCGCTTTCTCCTTTCCGGTTCTTCACGCGGTCTATAAGAGTAGTCTATATCAATTTATCATAGACTTTTTTCTGTTCGTTAATACTTGGCGTTTAATCTATAGAAAATGCATAGATTGTCATATAGACATCTCTTTCTCCTTTCCGGTTTTGCACGCTGTCTATAAGAGTAGTCCATATCTATTGTTCGCATTTTATTTTTTGTTTGTTCGTTGAGAGTTTACGTGTAATCAATATAACATCTATAAACTGTAAATATATACTCATTTTTTTTTTTTCATTGTCGATAAACCTATGCAATCTGACTGTCCATTCTATATAGACGAAGGTATATGGTTAGTGCACAGACAACGCTTTCTTGTTACGACGGAAGTTCTTAGATCGCCCATGCACAGTCTACAGAAACCGTAAAAATCGCCTTCAACATCAATAAACTAGTACTAAAACGAGATGAAATAGTAATTTACTTTCGGGAGTTTTAGTGTGCCAAACCACGACATGATTATGAGGCACGCGGTAGTGGCGAGCAACGTTTATTTCGACCACCTGGGGTTTATTAACAAGCACTGGCATGATCGCACAGTAGACGGGTCTCTATAGCATTTCGCCACCGTCGAAACGCGACCGCCGCTGCCGGAATCAAACCACGACTTTGGGCAGAAACCTAAGTAAAGACGTGTTACGAACAACAACATCATCATCATCATCATCATCAACAACAACAACAACAGCATGCAGCAACAACAACATCATCAACAACAACGACGACAGCAGCAGCAACAACGGGCATGGCGGCCGCATTTAGAATACGACGAAACGCAACACAATGCCTTTTGAACTTCCTTAGACGCATTAGCATCATTCAAATGTCTTAGGTTGAGGAGCTGTGCGGTGTGTTTTACGTGCCGTAAATGTCTCTAACCGTGTTAACGTCGATCTATTCCACATTATATAAGCACGGAGTTAATGCGCTATAGTACGCTACTCCGTGTATATATACTGAATAGCAATGGCGTAGCAAGGGGATGGAGGTGCGACCCCCTGCTCCGTCAAAATTTTCAGTTCTGCATGTGTGTATACACACAAGCAAAACATGCAAACATGCAAACAAACGCACGCACGAACATACATAAAGGATGGTTAATCCCCTCCCCTCCCCCCCCCCCTCCCCCCCCGCGCACTCCGAAAAAATTCTGGCTACGCCACTGCTGAATAGATTGTGAAGCGCCGTGCTGTGTTTTACGTGCAGTACGTAAATGTCTCCAACCGTGCTACCACCGATCTATCTTTCATTAGACACGCATAAAGTAGCACGCTACAGCATGCTACACTCTGTGTATGTGTAATGAAGAGCGGAGCGATCGTAAGACAGTTCGAGACATTTACAGCCCGTAAAACCTAGGCGTACCGCCAGGCACACCTCTACCAGTTCTCGTTAAATAACCTATCCCTCTATATCTCTCCTTGAGACTCTCACTTTCGTTTATAAACCAAGCTTTAACTATCACTCGCTTCTCCGCGTACACGCTAACTAACCGGTTCGATGCGCCAACGGCGCTACGTGAATCGGGTCGACGATAAACGCGAGGTGGGAGAAGCTATCTGTCTATCGCTCGTACAATAACTGCACACCTTATACCAGCTCTCCATAGACGATTTTACGTAAGGCACATGAGCGCCGCAACCTTGGGATATTAAACGAACGTTTTCTTATCTTTGTATATCGCTACGTGAATTAATAAGCTCATTAAACGTCGAATGCAAAAACCCAACCATTTTCGTGGGTTTGTATCTATAGCGTAGCACTGTTTATTTAGTTGTTAAAGGGGTCATGATACGGCCACCCAAGAATTTGTGCTTTTCAGCGAAAACTAGAAGAAGAGGGTCTACTATGCCTACACACAGGGTTGCCGTTGGCGGCTACTTTGCGCCAAATTGGCTACTTTTGGACCCCGTTGGCGACGAAAATTTCCAGTTGGCGCCATGGCTCTTTTTTAAACTTGTGGTTTTACTAATTCAAAATGGTTTTATTTATTCATCAACAGTAAAGACTCTGTTGATAATACCGCTTCTGTTCTATTTGGCTAGAAATTCGGCGATAATATCAAATGACATGGCTACTTTGGCTACTTTTGGCGTGAGTTCTGGCGCCTTTTCATGTCCACCCAACGGCAACCCTGCCTACACATATATGAAAAGTGGGCCGTAAAGGAATATTTCAGTGCAAAACGGGCCCTAGAAGTCGCCGGCTGTAAATCCCGCCCACCGCCGGCGACCGCCATTTTACCATGGCGGTCAAACACCCCCCCCCCCCCCCTCGAAATTCGGATGGAGGGGGGTGTTTTACCCAGGAGAAATAATAAAAATAGGTGTTTTTCAAGGCCTTCAACAAGTGCCCCCTCCCCCGCCCCCCTTCCCGAAAAAAAGTCCTGGCTACGGGCCTGACCCCTTCAATATATATTCCATAGTTCGCATACGCGTACAGGCGCGCTCAATGTGACTTGCAACACGGGAGCGCGTGGCCTCACGGGTTCAAAGGGGTGGCACATTGCTTCAACTTGTTTTTATTTCAACAACTAAATATTATTTCCTCATTTGGGATCATACCCAAGTGGGAGAACCGCGTTTAGTGATAGAAATAAGGGCTATAGTGGAAATCATGATGAGTGGTTTTCAGCGCAAAACGACGAAGACACAGGAAAGGAGGGACATGAACACCAGCGCTGGTGTTCATGTCCCTCCTTCCTTTCCTGTGTCTTCGTCGTTTTGCGCTGAAAAGCACTCATCATGATTAACGCAATCCAACTCGCCCAAATGTCAGTTCTTCTGCTATAGTGGAAGCCATGCGCAATCTTTGAACTCGTGAGGCCACGCGCTCCCGTGTTTCAAGTCATATTGAGCGCGACTGCACGTATCGTACACGGTCGGTGCCAAAGGTGCGCGCTGTACGAGCAAGTAGTCCGATGGGTGTGCTTGCACGACAACCTTGGCACCATCCTGGTAATATCCATGCATCCATGCAGGCGCGCGTTCTCGGAATAAGAGAGAAAAAAGGAGGGAGCAGGATCTCAGTGGAAGTACAGGGAGCAAGAAACGTGTGTCTTTTCTTTGTTTTTGCATTCTATACGGGCGAGTGGGCTTGGCGACGGCGTCTGTACGAAGTCATTCGCGCATGCGAAATGAACGGCGGCGTCGGTGGCGAGCGATCCGGCGTAAAGTGAGAGAATCGAAAGAACGCTAGGGAGCGAGCTATGATACGTACGCCATGAAAAAAAAAAAAAGTAATAATAAAAAGGGTGCGCGCGCGCGGGTTGCACCGAGCGGAATGACGGAAGTCGTCGACTCTGTATATGCGGCGTCGATAACCGCTGTCTTGTTGGCACCCGCGCTGCGTTTTATACTCGTTGCCACTGCTGCTCTTGCTGCCGTATAGCTGTAACTCCCGTTTTATCCAAGATATAAGGTGTAGTGCAAGGGAGGCTATGTACGTAGGGATCGTGCCACCAGCCAATCAGCAAAGGAAATGAAAGAAAGACAGAAGAAGGGGGTATCAATGGTTTCGAACGCGGTTAGAGCACGCTGGGTAAAGCTGGAGGTGCTGGGTTCGATTCTTAGTGCCACCACACACCCGCTGGTTTTTCTCATGTTTTTTTTTTTTTCGTAAAGCACGGGTACATATGGTGTACATAGTGTGTATGTGTGTGCGTGCATGCGCGCGAGGGTTGCGATTTCGGGCGTGCTCATATATTTAAGCATATACAGTATACAACTCCACTGTATACTCATTTTTAAGACTGACATTTCGTCATTCACCGTTCAGTTTCCTCACAACTTTACGTAAGGATGCTTCTGGACCCTGGATTATACACCCAGAAAATTCTCTGTTCACCTCAATTCGCACGCCTTGACACCGAAAAAACAATCGCCGAGATAGAGCTAGAAGTGGAGGGGAGGGCGTAATGAGTGCTGGAGTGGTTTATCACGCAACTCCGAATGAGTAACGTGTAGAATGAGGTGTCGTGCGCAATGCGCGACAAATGCCTGCCCAGCATGAGTATACACATAGGCGTGCGCACGGGAGAGGGGGGGGGGGGGGGCACAGGGCGCGACGGGGGGGGCCCAAAGTAGGGAAAGGGGGGCGCTGCGTCGAACCTTTGCCCCCCCCCCCCCCCTGAAGGGGAACCCTGCGCACGCCTATGAGTATACACAAAATATGCCGCAACACTCGACAAGCTGGAGTATTTTAATGAGACCAGCGTCGCATTGAAATACTTCAGTTCAGATGTGCTTTCCTTGCGACAGAACCGTTACAACGCTACGGAAGGATGTCGCAACCCCAACGGAAGAGTGTGTGAACAGTTCGCACGTCCATCGATATCGTTCTTATCTCTGTATGCGTGTTCTTGTTTATCGCTGCGCTTATCTCTTCGCCGGGACCACAACGACGAGGTGTCCTCCATCGTCGCGATGACCGGGCGAGCGGGACACGTTTAAGGTTACGGGCGGCGATGACACGGAGAGATGAGCCCGTACAGAGAAATCACGGAAACAGCGACGCCGATGCTTTCTCGCACACCGACCGACTGAACTGTCACGCACTGTACTCCGGTGCCGCCGCAAAAAAATGGGGGGAATCCGAACGGGCCAGTCCCTATGACCAGTGGCGTAGCCAGGGGGTGGCACACCGGGCACGTGCCCCCCCCCCCCCCCCCCCCGAAATTTTTTTTCGCCATGGCATGCAGAGCGAAAAATGACCATTTCAAGGAGGTGCCCCTCCCGAAATCAAGGAGGTGCCCCCCCCCCCCCCCCCCCCGAAAAAAATTTCTGGCTACGCCCCTGCCTATGACGTGCGTTGATTTCTGCGGTTGTTGAAGGTGACTTAAGTGACCGCGTGTATAGATACGCTGCAATGTGCATATGTATTGTGAATAACCTCATGCTCCCCTCCACGAGTAGGGAAGCAAACTAAAGATAGTCTAGTTATACTCCCTTAATTTCCTAATAATAATAATATCAGGGGTTTTACGTCTCAAAACCACAATATGATTACGAGAGACGCCGTAGTGGAGGGCTCCTGAAATTTCGACCATCGGCTGTTCTTTAACGTGCACTGACATCGCACAGTACAGGGGCATCTAGCATTTCGCCTCCATCGAAATGCGACCGCCACGGCCGGGATCGAACCCGAGACCTCCGGGTCCGCATTCAAGCACCATAACCACTGCTCCATCGTGGCAGACTCCATTAATTTCCTGTATTAACGCGATAATGCTAGAGAGCTCGTTTCGCAGAAATTCCTGTGTCGGCGTCGGTGTTGTCGTCGGCGTCGGCGTCCTTGGTTGTGAGTGAAAAATTCGCGTTTTCGGCGTCCGCTAAATATTACGATTTATGCAAATAATGAAACCTAAATGTGTTATATAGTCCGAAGAGTCGCCTTAACACACGTAATAGCGTGGAAGAAACCTGGACTCGCACCAGGCGTCACGCTATGGGAATTGCGCAACGGGCAGGTGGTTTAAAGGCCCACCCGTTACAATGCGCTCGGGCATAATTAATCATCAGCAACAGCATCAACAAAGGCAGCAGCGTAGGTTCGCTCGTTGCCTTACGGACGCGTAGTGGGTCCTTCGCTGATTCGCAATAGGAAGAATTATAGCGTAGTGGGCACCGCGCAACTGTACTTTGCACCAGGCATTCCAGGATAATTTGAAACGGCCGTTGTCGGGCGCAGAGACGCTCATTTTCTTGAGGCATGGTTGTGGTGTCCACCGATAACGAAGCTAGGCTAGTGATTGACAGGGCGATGCGAACGGGGCCTGATTACGCTATCGCGTTCTCCTCTTGAAGGCGAAGCTGAAGCTTCCTCGAATTTCGTTGTTAGTTGCGTGCACTCACGCACTCCCCCCCCCCCCCCCCCACCCCCATTTTGTCTCTTTTACCACATTATTCCCTTTCCCACAAATAGGGTAGCAAACTGGACATAGCCAAGTTCTCCTCCCTTCCTTTTTCTGTATTCATTCTCTCTCTCTATCACACACACACACAGGCCTGCGCACGAGGGGTTCAGGGGGGGCGCCCCCCCCCCCCCCCAGTTTGTCTAAGAGGTGTGGGGGGGGTGGGGGGTGCAAAGCCTGCTTTATACATTGACCTAATAGGGAGGGTGGCTCAAAGTCTGGCCCATACATTGACTTAGTCGGGAGGGGGGGGGGGGGGGGGGGGCGCTGCGACGAACCTTCGCCCCCCTCTGAAAGGGAACCCTGCGCACGCCTATGCACACACACACACACGCAAACGACAAAGATACTAGGGAGTCTTCGAATAGCGTACGCAAAGCTTTGCGGTCTTTGCGGTCGCCCGCTATTTCCGTCACTTAACGGGGGCCCGCAAGCGGTTAGCGTATGACGCATGCGCAGTTGCGGCAAACGCAAAGCTTTGCGTACGCTATTCGAAAACTCCCTATTGTAGGCTGATTCTATCGTGTATGTTCCTGCACAAAGACGACTTAGTGCCCGCGCTGAAAGACTGAGGCATAGGCTCACATCCCCTCGCCATGAGAAAAATAGAGAGCGCTATTTATAAGAAAACAGAAGAGAGAGAGAGCGGAAGGAAACATACACGAAGAGAAAGGGGACATGTAGATTAAACATTCTGGGGTGTTACGTGCCGGAACGAGCGGTTCCCTTGACGTGCACCTAAATCTAAGTACACAGGAATGTTGTGTTTTTTTTTTGTTTTTTTTTTTTTTTTTTTTTTGCCCGCTTCGAATTGAGGTCTCCTCTGTGGCCAGCAATCGAACCCGCGTCCTCGAGATTAACAGCGCGACACTTTACTTGCTCCGCTTCAACGGCGAGTCGACCGAAGGTCACGTAACACGATGTACGTAATCTGAATAGATGAACTACATGTAAACCGACCGAGTGCATAGCTCCATTTTCTACGGAGATATAGGGGAGTAGAAGAGATAAGAGAAGTACAGGTCACTCCGCTGAGTTTTCGTGTTCAGATCGCGGGCGATTGGACGTTGGCCTTATTGTGAAAACTCGGTGATAGCACGACCGAAGTCTTTTGATGAGTACCGGCTCTCGGGGTAGTTCGATTAAGTGGATCTTGTGGAACAAGCCCGTTTCATCCCTCAATCGCACTTTAGGGTAGCACTTCTCGCTCTCAGTGCACGTTAAAGAACCCCAAGTGGTCTAAAATTAATCCGGAACCCCTCCACTACGGCGTCTCTCATAGTCTATCGTGCTTCTGGCACGTAAAACCCCAGATGTTATTTATATTGTCAACCCTTTTCTCTCCTTCTTGCTAGCCGAAAATGGCCTCACATCGATTACCGATGACAGCCTTTGGCGATCAACTCCCGATTGATTGATTGATTGATTGATTGATTGATTGATTGATCGATTGATTGATTGGTCTAATCACGGGGTCAGGGTTATGCCCTGACCCCGCATAAGAACGCTTGTAACCCCCGGGCCTTCAGTCTCTACTGATCTATCTCTAGCGGATATGACATAGAGCATGGCTGTAACGGGCATGTAATGCAAGCGTAGCGCCACCATGGCCGCTAGGAGAGCTGCCGAACACTCATGAACTAATCACTACACACACGCACGAATGCCGCAAGAAAGTGGTGAACCGGAGGATAGCCGTCGCAGTAAACCGTAATTAGCCAAGCGTCGCACGCGTGATACAGAACACGTTAGTTCAGTTTCCGACAGAGGCAAGCCTTCATTTAGCCAACCTTCACTTCAGTCGTACAGTCCCCTTATTGCAATTAAGCGTAACCATTAACTTCTCCTATCTTTCTTCCTCCGTCTTCGCTGTGTGCTTCCTGCTTATCGCTACGCGTCTACTTTTAGACCAAGCGAAAAGAAACCCAGCCCGTCGAATCCTCCTCACGTCTCTCCTCGCTTTCAGTAGCACAAACGCGGGCCCCTGAAAACTCACCGGGAACTATAATTCGCGCTTACAACAATGTCGCCTCGAACTGAACGCACCCTTTTAACGCCTCCTTTTTCGAAGGCGTCCATCCAGGAAGCTAAGATTCCTATGCCATTATCTATACGCCTGCGCACTCCTTTATTTGAAAGAAAATTCCTCAGTGGCACCTCTACAACTCATTCTTTCTTTCTTTCTTTCTTTCTCTCTTTCTCTCTCTGTCTATATATATATATATATATATATATATATATATATATATATATATATATATATATATATATATATATATATATATATATATATATATATATATATATATATATATATAAAGAACAAGGTGTCCTTGGGTCCAGTAGAAGCAATACTATGAAGTAGAGGACGGGCAACGAAAACTTTTTATTTCTCGAACGTTTCAGCCGGGGACCGGCCTTCATATATATATATATATATATATATATATATATATATATATATATATATATATATATATATATATATATATATATATATATATATATATATATATATATATATATATATATATATATATATATATATATATATATATATATATATATATATATATATATATATCCGCTAGTACATATACTCTATGACGTCTGAGAAAGGCATGCGCGCGCACCTTTCAAAGCAAAAACCCGGAAGGGAAAAGGAAGCACCCCATTTGCTTTTCAAACGCTGCGGAGACAACCGGGCCGTCTTCACCGATGAAATGCACGGTTGCCGCTGCTGCAGGCCGCGCCGGTTGTGCACGGGGCCAGGGAACGTCGTCGCCCCGTCGGCCAAGAGATGGCCATCTCGCCGCGATTTTCTCTCTCCGGGACGCTCTGGGTCGTCACAGAGACGCCCTCCGGCACTTTCCGCTTTCTTTCCTTCTTTCTTTGCTTTCTTTCTTTCTTTCTTTCTTTCTTTCTTTCTTTCTTTCTTTCTTTCTTTCTTTCTTTCTTTCTTTCTTTCTTTCTTCTCTTGTCACGTGCTTATCTCTCACTACCCGTTTTCGCTTAAGAAGCACGAGGTGAAAGAGTTGAGCGAGTTGGAAAAAAAAAAGAAACGTAGACGCGATAACAGACTGTGACGAATACAACGTAATAGAGGTCAACATGATGCTAAAAAACTCACAGGGTGCGTTATGCATTCGCCTAAGACGACTAGAAGGCGAAAGCTTTCTTCTTCTTCTTCTTCTTCTTCTTCTTCTTCTTCTTCTTCTTCTTCTTCTTCTTCTTCATTAACTTCATCATCTTCTTCTTCTTCTCAGTCAATGTATTTATCCTCCTCCGTCCATCTCCAATATCTTTCCGCGTGGAATGTGGTTGTTCACTGCCTCCAGGATCAAAGGCATTGCAAGTTTCCGGGGTGCTGTACCGGACATTCTCAAATTCCGCCACGTTGTCAGATTCCGCCATTGGTGAACCCTGAGTGACCCAGAGGGCTTCTACGGCCTTTCCTATTGGCTTAATAATGCCGCCGTTACGAAATATGACGACATGGCGGAATTCGAAGGCATCCCGATTAGCACCCCAGCACTTCACCTCTCTTTCTCCCCCCTCTCTTTCTCTCTCTCTCTGTACTCTTCTTTTAATCCCCCCATCCCTTTCCCCTGTGCAGGGTAGCACACCGGTCATGTCAAACTGGTTAACATCCCTGCCTTTTCTCTCTCTCGTTTTCCTTCCCACCTGGTTTGCACTGCCTCCGTGCTCGGCCCACCTTCGACCGTGCGAGGGTGTCATGTGATGGCGTTATCACGTGACAACGCGTTATGTAACGTCACGATGACGTCAGCAATTTTCGGCGATCTTCAACGTCATTATGACGTCATGTGGTGATGATTTTCTCGCGTCGCTCGTGTTGACGCCACCGACGCCGACGGTGAATTTTAGACTTTAATGAGGTACGAAGGTGGTGACCTACCTTAAAAGAGAATGTGCCTTTCGCCTTTGAGTTGTCTTAGGCGAATGCGCCGTTAACAAAACATTAAAAGAAAAACAAACGAAACGGGACAATATAATACACCTAAAAGCACAAACCCTTTATATTAGTCGGCGAATTCAACGTACACATTATGGACTTTGGGACCTAGCTTTGTCGTCGACGCTTACTGCCCGCTGTCATCGTGGTTAGAAAACCATTGCTACAGGCGACACATACGTGTGTATGTGAATTAAAGGAAATGTTTACAATAGACGAACAACAATTATAATTGTGAGGGAACAATATAAAACCTACAAGCACAAGCCCTTTATACTAGTCGGCGACTTCAACGTAGACATTATGGACCTTAGGACCTAGCTTCGCCCACTCGTCATCATTCACTTCTTCTTCTGCTCCGCTTGACGGAATCACGCCTACTTGTGGCTGATCACCCGGGCTCTTATTGTGCTGTTCGGTTTCACCGATCCTGACCGCACCTCCGTCACCACTCCCCCACCCCCTCCTCCTCACCCTACACGTAACTCTTCCTCCTCTTCCTTCTGCTCGTGCTCCATCGCCATGGCCGGTGCACTCTGTCATTTGCCGCTTCGTCCCGGTCCCGTTCCTTTACTCCGAAGTGGCGAGAAAGCTTCCGCTCCCCCCCCCCCTTACCAACACACACACACACACACACACACACACACACACACACACACACACACACACACACACACACACACACACACACACACACACACACACACACACACACACACACACACACACACACACACACACACACACACACACACACACACACACACACACACACACACACACACACACACACACACACACACACACCTCTCACTCCTTTGGCTTGTCCCGCTTGATTCACGATGAGGCGGAGTCCTATCTCTGTCCTCGTTTTCGCCGGCTTGTAGTGACGGCGTTCGGAACCGTGTTAGCCTTTCTTTCACCGCAGGCGCGCACGCGTGACTAAGTTAGAGAGAGGAATATCGAAAAACGTTCAGATGCGATCTAGCGGTAAAGCGACAGAAATGCTAAGAAAAAGCCAGCTACAAGTAATGGATATAAAGGGACACAGGAGAGAGAAGAAATGTGCGGATGTTAACCAGTTTAGAATAAGTGCAGTAGGGTATCAAGTTGGGCTGGTTGGTGATAGTTCATCCTAAAGTGGTTTTAACGGCGCTAGAAAACACGGACGACGTAAGACTAAAAGAGAACACCTGCGCACGTGTTGTTTTCTCGTCTTCCGTTGCCCGTGTTTCTAGCACAGTTAAAACCATTTTAAATGCAAAAAGCGGGGCGCTGTGCGGAACAAGGGCTAGAGAAGAGAACGACGACACAGGCGCACATTAGCAACTGGAAGTTTTAATGAAGAGGCAACGTATATATAGCTTAGAAATTTAGCACATGCTTCTCTTCTCTATAGTCCTTGTCAGGGTTGCCGTTGGATGGACATGAAAAGGCGCCAGAACTCATGCCAAAAGTAGCCTAAGTAGCCATGTCATTTGTATTATCACCAAATTTCTAGCCAAATAGAACAGAAGCGGTATTATCAACAGAGTCTCTACTATTGATGAATAAATAAGACCATTTTGAATAAGTAAAACCACAAGTTTAAAAATGAGCCATGGCGCCAACTGGAAATTTTCGTCGCCAATGGGGTCCAAAGTAGCCAATTTGGCGCAAAGTAGCCACCAACGGCAACCCTGGTCTTTGTTCCGTACTGCGCCCCACTTTTTGCATTTAAAATGAATCGTTACCAACTAGCCCAAATGGCTGTTCTGCTACAAAACCATTTTAAGATGACAGTCTAGAATAACCGTCACGCTACCCTACCTAGGGAAAAAGGTTGGAGAGCTTCAAAGTTAAAAGAGTAAAGAAAGAGAGAGAGAGAGCACGCACACGCAGCGTCACGGTCCGTCAATCTCGTGCGGTATACGACATCGCTATCAGTCTACACCAGCTCGCGCAAGTCTGTTGTCCTCGGAAATTTTGGCAATGCCTACGCTGCCTTCGTCCTCGATGACTTTCCAGGATGACATTCCAGGATGGCTGCTAACGACGTCGGTCTACGGTTAAGGCGAGCTAGAGCGATTGCAGGCACAGACGTGGTTTGTGGTAGGATGGACAAAGGTCTACAACCTAATAACAATGAATGTACTGCTACAGAATTAGACGTACAGATGGATATCCGAAAGTCGCGGGTTCGATCCCCATCGCGGGGGTCGCATTTCGATCGGAGGCGAAATACTAGAGGCAGGCCCGTAGCCAGGGGGGGGGGGGGGGCAGGAAGCAGGCTAGGCGCCCCCCCCCCCCCCCCGAAATTTGGATGGAGGGGGGATGTTTTACCAAGGACAAATAATAAAAATAGGTGTTTTTCAAGGCCTTCAACATGCCCCCCCCCCCCCCTCCCCCCGGGAAAAAAATTCCTGGCTACGGGCCTGACTAGATGCCAGTGTACTGTGCGATGCCAGTGCAGGTTAAAAAAAGCATCTGAGGTGGTTCAAATTTCCGGAGACCTCCGCTACGGCGCTTCTCGTATAATCATATCGGGCTTTTGGCACGTGAAACCGCAGAAGTTATTATTATTATTTCTATTTATTTCTTTCGTCGTGCGATGCGTGGTGCGCCACGTTGTAACAATCCATCGTTTACGCTTAACCAGGCGTTAACAGCGGCAAGACCACCTCGCCAATAGCGGGGGGCTGGGTTAAAGAAAAAAAAACAAAACACGAAACTACACGCGTGGGCTCGTTCCATAGTTCGAGCATATCCTCGGCCTACGCGCGGTCGAGTACCGTTTCGTCCAAGGCGATCTTTTAGAGCGAACGTCCGCCCGACTACTAAAAACGCGCTCCCCCCGCACGACAGAGAATGCACTGCTGTCTTCTCGAGGCCCACATAATGCCTCTGTTTACCCGCAACCTCTCAGGGTCAAAGTTTGCGTGGACGAGTTAGTCCTTCGAGCGGTCTGGAATGCACTCGTGAGAGCAATCTTCGAGCCCTTCTCAAAAGACGTTTCGACGAGGAGAAACACTTTGAGGCGAATAAAATAGGAAAAAGTAAACCGCTTCAGCCAAGGTCGTCTAAAAAAGAAAGAAAAAAAGAGTCGGCGTTTTGGCGCCCGCGCAAACACTCGGAGATGAGTGCGCACGATTCAAGGATGCTTTGTTTGAGAGTGTAGACTCTACGCGGGCTGGTTATTTCAGAGTCGGCTGTCTTTTTTTTTTTTTTTTTTTTTTTTTTTTTTGATCGACCTTGCATGCTATCACTCGATTTCTTCGACATTTCCTTGCTCACCTTGCTTCGCGCGTGCATTTTGCACACCCTGACCTATTTTGGGGCTCTTGTTAAGCCGAAAGCCTTAGATGCGTCATGAAGCACGAAAATTTAGCGGCGGCGTCGGCGGCGTCAGCGCGAGTGATGCGAAGAAATCGTTATCGCGCGATGATGTTACCATATGACGTCATCATTACGTCACACTACAAAAATTTTTGACGTCATTATGAAAGCATCGCGATGTCAATGTGAATGTGTCAGTTTGAAAGCATCGCGATGTCAATGTGAATGTGTCAATGTGAAAGCAGCGTGATGTCAATGTGGATGTGTCAGTGTGAAAGCATCGCGACTTCAGTGTGAATGTGTCAATGTGAAAGCATCGTAATGTCAATGTGAATGTGTCAGTGTGAAAGCAGCGCGATGTCAATGTGGATGTGTCAGTGTGAAAGCATCGTGATGTCAATGTGAATGTGTCAGTGTGAAAGCAGCGCGATGTCAATGTGGATGTGTCAGTGTGAAAGCATCGCGATGTCAATGTGGATGTGTCAATGTGAAAGCAACGCGATGTCAATGTGGATGTGTCAG
The DNA here is from genome assembly GCA_030522465.1 of Rhipicephalus appendiculatus. Taxonomy (NCBI): domain Eukaryota; kingdom Metazoa; phylum Arthropoda; class Arachnida; order Ixodida; family Ixodidae; genus Rhipicephalus; species Rhipicephalus appendiculatus. The sequence goes on from JALIZH010018931.1 coordinate 879,492, forward strand.
TGTGAAAGCATCGCGGTGTCAGTGTGAATGTGTCGATGTGACGTCACACGGTGACGTCATCACATCGTCGCTCGGTCAAAGATAGACCGATCACGGAGGCCGTGTGAAAACGAGGTGAGGTGCAGAAAGCTTGCAATGTTTCCAATCTTGGAGGCAATAGGAAAACCACGTACGGTGCAGAAACGTCTCGGCGGGTGGCGCGGGAGGACCAATACATGAACTGACGAGAAAAAGAAGAAAGAGCTGCTTTCGCCTTCCAGTCATCTTAGGTGAATGCGTAAAGGGGGGCCCGTGAGTTTTCTTAACCAAGTTCAACAGCAGTGTTTGCTTGTATGCTACCAGCACTGGTGTGTTTTGACTCATGTGGGCTGCTATTGGCTAAATTAAGGCTAATACGGGTTAGTGTGGGCTAAATTATGGCGAAATATATGACAAAGTGGTTGCTAATCAGAGCCAGAATGTCTTTTTTTTTTAACATTTGTTGGGGGCCCCTGCAGGCTAAAAGCTCCGAAATGCAGCTCGAATGTGCCTGAACACCCTCACATGGCAGCAGTTTACTGTCGGAAATACAGCATATAAGACATTTAGTCTTTAGCCTTTTAACGGAAATGAATATACAACATTGTAAGGCAAATTAATAACATTTAGCGCCTAACAAAGCTAAGATGCATATTGCGTTATACGTACCACCAATGCCTCTCAAATTGCAAAAACAAGCGCTGTAGCCAACATGCCTAAGATGCACAATATTGTTTTTCATTGGATTAGAAAACACTTATCGCGAATGAATATTACATCACGGACAAATCACAAAGCAATGAAAGTGCTTCAATGCCGTGGTGGTGGGATCAGGAAATTTCGACCATCTGCAGTTCTTTAACATGCACTGACATCGCACAGCACACGGGCCTCTACCATTTCGCCTCCATCGAGACGCAACCGCCACGGCCGGGATCGAACCCACGACCTTCGGGTCAGCCGCCGAGCACCGTGACCACTGTTCCTCCGAGGCAAACAAGGCATGAAGAAGACACACGCGGCGCACATTGTTGTTGATAGTAGCGCTGCGTGTGTGTCTTCTTCGTGCCTTAATTATTTTGTCCTTGAGTCAAGTGCGCGCTGCAACCAAGTGTTCTCGCGGTTTTGGGATGTAAAAGCCCAGATATCAATATATTATTCAGTGCAGAGCACTTCAGGGGACCGGGCTGTCATATGCTGTCATCGTCGTATGCTGTCGTAGCTTGGCGTAACGCAGGCAAAACCAAATATAGCATAGCCATTTGAGCGTGCGCTCGCGTCAGAGAGAAGTCTTCTTCCTCTTATTCTTCGAACACCTTGATGATGATAGAAATAAATAGCAAAAAAAAATTACACCATCTCCCGCTAAAGGGAACCATGTGTAGATGTGAAGCAGCGGGCGCTAACGCTTACACTGGCGGCGGCGTTGACGCTGGCGCTCATCGCAGCATTGCGCAGGAGAGAAAACTGGGGAGGCGCAAAGCACGCAGTGATGGAGCGGTGTTTCCTACTGGAACATGCCAATCGCTGCTAATCGGCAATGAGAGACAGAAGACTCCGACTGGACACAGAGACCCGCAGTCGGCTTTTAGTTAACGCGCACGCTGCGAATTTTTATTGTTCAACAACGCACAGGAGAAATATCCCACCGGCACCACCTTGGAGGTCAAGATCCATTGCCATATATACGGGATGGACAATGAACGGTTGTGCAGCGCGAGCAGTCGGTTTTTTCAACCAAGAAACTCGCTAGCAGACGCTGCCTGCGTCGGCGTCGCGAGTCGAGAGAGGGGGGGGTAGCGTAGGAGAGGAGAGAGAGGGGGGGGACGCGCATGCGCAGTGGGGGTGTGAACGCTGTGGGCAGGGATGCCTAGAGGAGAGAGGGGGGGAGCGTATTAGAGGAGAGAGAGGGGGGGACGCGCATGCGCAGTGGGAGCGCGGGGAGGGATGCCTAGAGGAGAGAGGGGGGGGAGCGTAGGAGGGGAGAGAGGAGGGGAGGCGCATGCGCAGTGAGGGTGTGGTTGCCGCGGGGAGGGATGCCTAGAGGAGAGAGAGGGGGAGAGGAGGTTTTTATTTTTTATTTTTTTTTTGAAAGGTTTGCGCATGCGCAGTAAGGGTGGTCACGCCGGCACACCACCACCACCACCACCACCACCACCGGATTAAGCTTCGCCATAAGATGCTTCACATCTAAAAGAGAAATAAACATAGAAAGCCCGGAAAAGAGAAAAAGAAAGGAATACATGAGTGAATAAAGAGAAAACCGAAGAGAAACAAAGAAGGCTGCCCAGCTCCGCACTTCCTCCATGCTAGGCACCACTAAGGCGAAGCTGCCCTAATTTTTATTATTTTTAAGAAAAGCCCGGAGAAGTGGGAAATGTTACTGCAGTGCCAATCTAAAGACGACGAGGAATCCGTAAGCGCGAACACTTGGCGAGCTGTGTACGAGTGACCGGGCCAGTCGAACCTGTACCTACTAGCTGACTGCGGCACCACCCTGATGTACGGCTCCGCTGTCACGACCGAAAGCACTGCCGCAGCAGCGCGCCCTGTTGGCGGCGGTGAAAAATGGAAGGAGCGTAGTACGTGCCCCGCGTGCTCTGCGCGGTTAAGGTAAAAGAACGGTGCAGCACTTGCTGCAGTTACGAATGAAGGTTGGTCCATCCGGACACCGCCTGTTTAGATTTCGTCTGACGTCACGATGACGTGTGAACTGTTTAGTCCACAGTTTATTAAACTTCTCAGCGCAAAAACTAGACACGGCACTCAAAGAAAAGACGAGGACCAGCGCAGACTTCCAATTGATTTTTATTACAAGAACTCACAAATATAGAGTCCTCGTCTTCTTTATGTGTGTCCGCCGCGGTGATGTAGCGGTTAGGGTGCTCGACTGCTGACCCGAAGGTCGCTGGTTCGATTCCGGCCGCGGCGGTCGCTATTTTGATGGAGGCGAAATGGTAGAGGCCCGTGTACTGTGCGATGTCAGTGCACGTTACAGAACACCAGATGGTCGAAATCTCCGGAGTCCTCCACTACGGCGTCCCTCATAATCATATCGTGGTTTTGGGACGTTAAACTCCAGATATTATTATCTCTTCTATGTGTACCGTGTCAAAATTTGGCGCTGAGAAGTTTAATAATGAATACCAACTAGCCCAGTCCCACACTTTACTTATGTCCACAGACCGGCTTTTTTTTTTTTTTTTTTTTTTTTTTTTTTTTTTTTTTTTTTTTTTTTGGGGGGGGGGGGGGGGGGGCTTCTTTTGTGGTGATTATTTGCTTGTTCGCTGGGTAGCACCTGGCAACCCTGGAGAACATACAGTGAGTCTCTGCGATTCTAAAAGATTGGTGATCACAATAATTAAGTCCGAAAGCCTTAGGTGCCTCATGAAACGCGAAAATTGACAGTTGGCGTCGTCAACACGAGTGGCGCAAAAAGACATCATCCCGTTGTGACGACATCGTGACGTCAGATGAAATCGTCGCTAATTGGTCAAAGGTGTGCTGATCACGGAGGCCAGGCTAAACTAGGTGAGGTGCAGAAACTTTCGGATGGGGACGGGAAGATTAATACATCGGCTGACAAGAAAAAGATGTCTTTCGCCTTCCAGTCGGCTTAGGCGAATGCATAACTGAAATTGTGTTTTTTCACGGTTTCTGGTCTTACTTTAAGCGGTAGAACGAAAAGAAAAACACCATTGGCGTAGCCGGAGAGAGGGTGTGGGGTGTTCAACCCCACCCCCCCCCCCTCACACACACACACACACACACACACACACATAATTCTTTTTTTCTTTTTTTCGAAAGTCTGCCCTTAGGTATAATAATTTTTTATTCAAAAATACACATGCAAGTTTGCTTCGTGCATAAAGTCAAGCAATGAGCGGTGGTGAGGTCCACGAATTCTTGGTGCTTCTATGCGTATATACACAAACGCGCCTACAAACAAGCACGAACATACACAAAAAGACACCACACCCTTCCCCCCCGTCCCCCCTTCTAACCACGATATAAATTTCCGGATGCGTTCCTGAAAAACACCAACGTCAGTCTTTCTATACTTGAGTCTGGAGCTTTTGGAGCGTGAATTTCAGGACCGCAAGACGTTACCTAACTCGCTCAGTTCTCTGTTGTTCTAGGTCAGTCGCACGTATTTAGCTAGGCCAGAAGAGAAGGCGCAGCTGCCTACAATGCACGGTGCACGCTTTTAACGAGGCACGGAGCCAACCCGTTCGCGCAGCGGTCATATAGGTACTACAAGCCCAACAGTGGGCGGCCCGAGGAAACCCACTCGCCAACGATTCCGGATCTCGATCGGCTTGGCTGTGCTGTTGTTGTCGTAGGTGCCTCACCGCATGAGTCGAGCGCTTCGCACAATCCAGCTATAGCTATATATCGAGCCACTCCTTTACGACTTGACGCGTTCTAGGGGTGTGCGCGCTGGCTGTGTGTGTGATACAGCGGTTTCGACGAGCACGTGTGAGCAATGACACCTAGGCGATTGCCGGCTTTATGCCGTGGTCCTGTATGCCTTCCTGCCGTGCAGCGAGAACGTTTGTCACACCGTCGATAGACCACCTTTCCGAATCCTACATTTGCGGATGTGTAGTTTATATGCTGGCAGCACACCTGCCTGCTTGAAGCTGTCGCATCGCGAACACTGCAAGAACAGATATATGGAGAAAGACAAAGACAGACGACTGGCTCATTTGAACTGCTGGCCCACTGCGACCTGCTTCGGGGCTTGATTTATTTACAGACGTGTGTTTGTGTGTGTTTGTGTGCGTGCGTGTCATCAACTAACAATAATTTTTAGAACGCTGAGCAACAACTGAGAACATGAGACGCCTGGTCAGTGTTTCGACTGATATCACAGCGGGCGCGGTAAATTCAGCCATTTATTTATTTATTTATTTATTTATTTATTTATTTATTTATTTATTTATTTATTTATTTATTTATTTATTTATTCAGTGAGTGAGTGAGTGAGTGAGTGGTGGTGGTGAGTGAGTGGTGGAGTGAGTGAGTGAGTGAGTGAGTGAGTGAGTGAGTGAGTGAGTGAGTGAGTGAGTGAGTGAGTGAGTGAGTGAGTGAGTGAGTGAGGGAGTGAGCGAGCGAGCGAGTGAGGCACATCAGCTCTTGAGAGCAAAACAAACATGTATATCTGCTTATACTTACATTTGCATCCTAATTCCGAGACTATTTCGAGAACGTCTATAAAAAGCGTATAAATTGAAAATCTACTTCCCAAACTCGGTAAATCAGATTTTTTTTCTTAATGGAAGAAACCTCACGATTTCATTGCATTGGATGACCTGCAAAACGATTTCTCGTGTTCCCACTTATTCTGACAGTAGCTTACTAAGCCAGAAAGACTCTCACAAGATCTTTTTCAGGGTCACACAACTAGCAGCACTGCGAAGACGAGGCGCGGTGACGTACTCGTTCGGGTGTCCCAAACGCTGTAGACAGGCCATTAGACGAACCTATTCCTGCTCTCAACCAGGAAGTGCTTGCGGAGAGTATTTCGCACTTTTCAGCGACGCCATTTTCCTGTCGTCGACTGCAGAAGTGACGAGAGACGAGGACGTGCTAGCACGTGGTGAGATCCTGGTGGGGACGGCACATGAGCTGTGAAATTCCGCCAGCCTGTATAAACCGCGAACGCGGAAGCTCTTGCCACCAAGGTTACGCTTACGTGAGTCCGCACTTGTACATACCTTTCGTATAAGTGGTTATGCAAGTGGTTAGGCGAGTGGACAAGCCGGAGATCGCGGAGACCTCCCATAGAGCGGCAAAGGGTTTTGCTGAGGGCATCCATCATGCTTCTCCTCTTTGCTAGTCTGTCACTCGGGAAAAGCTCATAACCAGCGCCAAGCGCGAAGCAGTGGTGTGAAGTATCACTTGCTGAGATGAGCCGCGTAGTTGATTAGGGGTCTATGAAGGGTAAGAGCGCACTGAAGACGAACACACAATGAAGGCACACACCAGGCCCGTAGCCAGCCCCCCCCCCCCCCGAAATTCGGATGGAGGTGGGTGTTTTACCGAGAATAAATAACCAAAATAGGTGGTTTTCAAGGTTTTCAACAGGTGCCCCCCCCCCCCCCCCCCGAAAAAAATTTCTGGCTACGGGCCTGGCACACACACACGCACACACATAGCGCTACTTTCAACAGTTTATTTTTGTGATCTCGACACTACTTACAGGACAAACCATGAGCATATCTGCTGCGCAGAAGTAACAACAACATTACTAGGCATCATAACGGACTCCAAGGAAATCAAATTACGCAGAATACAACGTGCCCACATTACCACCTTGGTGATTAGAGGTCGCTTGCCGCTTCGTTCATTTCGTGATGAACGCTGTTAACCTTTACCTAGCTCCGCTACGCATATTTTCCTTGAAGCGAACCGCCACGACAGCTTAGCGGTGTAGGTTGTGTACTGTACTGAGCTCTAGGACGCGGGGTTCGAGTCCCAGCCACAGCGGCGGCATTTCGATGAGGGCGAAATGCGAGAACTGGCGTTTGATTTGATTGAGGCGAACGTTAAAGAGCCCCAGGTGGTCCAAATTAACCGGGACTCCCCCCACTAGGGTGTAATTCATAATCACGCAACACTGCTATGTGGCCTAGTTGGAATCGGTTCATGTTTAAGCGCGAAAAAAAAAAAGAAAGAAACACGGCGACGAAGCAGAGAAGACACACAGGATAGGCGCTTTCATGTTGTGATAATCATATCATATTGTGACGATCTTATTGTAATAACCATATTGTTACTTTGGCACGTAAAAACCCAAATTTAGATTATTTTTTTACACCGGCAATCTCGGAAGCAGGCCGTACCAGTACACAAAGTTGGTGACGTACGATGACGTCAGTACGATTCTGGTGACGTCAGCACACCATAGTCTTACATGTATATTATTTTGCTTCTACATTTGCGACTGCTTTTGATAAAATGATTAGTCTTATCAATTCGTCTCGCGCCGTAAGGCGCTCCTCTTCCGCTGTCAGGTTTCTTCGTGCAGCCTCTCGATTTTCTAGTACCTAAAGATGGCGGTCACACTCACGTAAAAAAGGAATAATCTACATCACTTTTTTTGAAGGACGAGGAGGTTGGTGAAATCTAGTATACAGCTGGATATAGCCTTGCATAGGCATACCGGAAATTGCCTCGTGAGGGCGGCTTATTTTACTAACGAACGTGAGGTTAAACGTGAAACGTATGTACGATGCATGTGATGCATGTCATCGTGGTTAAATGTGACGTCTAACAAATAAGCCACCTCCAACACTTAGCGAGTCGGCAGTTATTGTTTCCAAATTTACCGCGGTCTCTTCCCTAGCAGGCAGCACCAAATGTTGACGCAACGTTGGCGCAACATTGAGAAACTTGCTTCAGCGTTGTGGCAACGTTTCGTGCTACTAAGTTACTATGAAATTATACAAAAGAACTTGTGAAACTGACACGTGATGCTTCTACACGTAAACCTGTAACGTCAAAATTAAAATAGAAAACGTGATTTTTTTTTTATTTCCGAAGCTTGCCCTTAGGCGTTGTGAAACATGGTGTCAAAGGCACACAAGGAAATTGAACTCGTGCAGAATGTTTAGCAGCTAACGCTGAGATGGACCGTGATTCGACGAACAAGGTCACGTGGTCGGCCAGGCCTGAGGCCTGTTGCACGGAGGTGGCGAAGACGTCTTAAATCGACACTGAAGAGCAAAACGAATTTTCTCATATCAGTACATCACTCTTTCACAGCACCAAAATAGCCACGCTTGCCGCGAGAGGACGCTTGGTAAGCGAGCAAACGCGCAAAAAGAAAATCCGGGTGGCGACGCGACCTTGAAATTTCCGCAGCGAACGCCGAAACGTCATAGATGTTGACGGCGTCTACTATAGGCCCTTACGTAGTTCCTAATCAATAAAAATGACGTACATTGTCCTCTGAGACTTATCACAGGCTTAGCATACCAAGTTTCCGGAAGTTTCATCGAGCAAATGTCACGAAAATACCTAAAATGCACTTTGAAATTCGTGACGTCACGCGCGGAGATTTCGGCGAGAAATCTAAAGATGAAACTCTGAGCTCAATTTTCTCCTCTGTCGATAAACCTATGAAGGTGAAATTAATCGCATTAAAATTCTCAAATTGCAATTTATCAATATAAACCGATTCGTTGTTTAACCTTAGGGTATCTTTAATATGTGGGAGTGGTCAAATCCAAGGATTGTGGCGTCACAAAACGTACAGTTCGTGCACTCGAACGACAAGTACGGAAACAGCATGTAGACGTCTCTAAACGAATTCCAGCAAGCGACGTTCGAGGACGTCAAAAGTTGGCAGCGCCCATAATTTGAGCGTGTTTCATCAGCGACTCGTGACGCGTCTTACTGCAAGGCGTGAGCCAAGGAAGGGTGCAAATGAACACTCCTAATCGCGTGCAATTCTTAAGCAATTACATCCGGGCACACCAGGAGTATCAGTATGCAGGCACGCCAGTCTCGCATGCCTCCAGCGGGCTTTCTACCCCGGAAGACGTATCCAACTAATTACGTACAGCGTCGCGAAACATGATAATTGCGCGTTCGGTGCAGCCAGATGGACAGATGTCGTTGAAGTCTTTTATTAACTGCAATTGCTAAGCTTATTTACAGTGCTTCCATACGGTATCATACGTGCGCTGCCATCCTGTGTATTTCGTCACAATTCAGACATTTCTATTTGTAATGAGTACACTAATTAAGAACACACATTAAACACTGTTATTATATATTTTAAGCTGTGCTTACGGTACTGTTCGTTCACGTTATCATCGGTTTACATTATGCTTTGTGCTAATAGCTTTCCGACTCACCTGCCCTCATACGCATGCGCACAGGGAGGCAGGGAGGTGGCGTCCCCCCTTCCCTAATAGTACTTTATCTTCGCACTGCGTACTGATCGTAACAGCCTCAATGGTAGGAAAGCATGAAGAAGGGGGGGGGGGGTGAAGTGGGGGCGGTGAAACTTCGCCCACTTCACCCCCCCCCCCCTAAATGTAGAAGCCCCCCGTAACGTATAACACGTATATGCCTGCCCTGTCATCAGCGTATGAAGTACCTATGCGAGGCACCCCTGACAGTTTTCACTTTGCACTTTGGGACCTCCTTCTGTAACACTTACGTAATACGTCACTTGTATTTTCGTGACGTCACCGTAAACAACTAATTTCGGTCGCCTGTTCCAGATCTTTCAGAGCTAACATGAGATCGATATTTGTATAATTTATTTTGCCGGCGTCACACGTCCAATTGCGTACGCGATCTAAACAAACTGGGATCAATATTCCTCCATCATGATTTGTCCCTTTTGCTCAAAAGGCTGATTAGAATTGATCGCAAACGATAATCTTTCGATAGCGAAAAGTTCTTGTTCGCCAAAACATTCCAATTTCAATCACGATAACTTCTCGATCGAAAAAGTAAACAGTCTTTTTTTTTTTTCAGTTTACATACATCTCAGAAACGAAGATGTTAACCTCGAAACCTCGAGGATTACTCACCAGCCATCCACGTCACGACGATTAACCTCGTAAGAAAATGAACTGACGAACTCGAGGTCGAGGGTTCGACTGGCTGACCGCGTTGACCGGATTCCGATGCGTGCACAGTGAATAGGCCTTCCGTGTAACCCGGATTTCTTCGGCGCACCGAAAGAACCGCGGAAATTATTCAGCAGCCTCGCTTGTAAACCACATCTCTTCGTGCCGCGTGCATGGATTTGGGACGTAAAATTTCATTGTGTCATATCCGGGTCACTGCGACCTCGTACGCACGTCGCCTTCTTGGAGCTTTCGAGATGAGTGGAACGTGTGTATGTCTGTAACTGGGTCTACATAAACAACTGTATCATACACAATATGCGTAAGCCGCATCTAGGGAAAACCTTGTAGGAGCTAGAAAGCAACATTTGTATCCGTGTTGCAATGAATGATAAACTTTGGTAAAGTAATTTCAAAGTGACCGCATCGATCTTCAAAGGTAATAATAATGTAGTATCATTGCTTTCGGCCATTGTAGTTTGCGATTGTAATTAATTACATTTAAGGAGATCTCAAAATTAACACTCCACGGTGGTCTAGTGTTTATGGTGCTCGACTGCTGATCCCAAGGTCGCGGAATTGAATCCCGGCCGTGGGGCCCGCATTTCGATAAAGCAAGATGCTATAAAACCCCGTGTGCTTAGATTCAGGCGCACGTTAAATAACCCCAGGTGGTGGAAACTTCCGGATCCCTCCACTACGGTGTCCAATCATATCGTGGGTTTGGTACGTAAAACCCCAACAATTAATATTATATTATGTGTATGTGTATTAGATGTGTGCTGTAAGGTCCGCGTCGTGTGAATTGAAGCAGTTTCTTGCGGAACCCGTTATCATGCATCCAGCGGTCATAGGTGGTGGTGAAGCTGTAGCGAAGCCCGGCTTGCAGTAGTAGACGGGAGCGTCCGGATTGTAAGCCTTGACATGCCTATATACCGTGCTATATGCATAGGTGTGCGAACGAGGGGCCAGGGGGGGGGGGGGGGGGAGATGGCCGCCCCCCCCCCTAGTCACCTAAGAGGGGGGGGGGGGGGGTCGAAGTCAGCCCCACACATTGACATAATAGGGACGAACCTTCGCTTCCCCCCCCCCCCCCCTGAAGGGGAACCCTGCGCACACCTGTGACTGTATGCACTTCCTTTCATCACAGGAAAGGACTAGTACACCTGTACACTCGATGTCCATAATTGGCCGAAGTCATCTTCAACATAGCCTACGCCTCACTGCACGCTTCTTCTTATTACGAGCCGATGAGTGTTGACAAAGATTTACGACGCCGATAACGTACACTACGAGTGCTTCCGCGCAGGCCTGCAACGTTACAGCCTTTTAGCGTGCCACCATCATCACCCTTGCAAAATGTGCCGCTTCTCTCAACAGAGAGCTGCCCGGCGCCTACTCGCCCGTGCCCGCGGCTTGTTACGTAAACGCTATGCAACCTTGACTGCACAGTGCCAGAACGTACGGAGGCGGTTCGTCGCAATTCGCAGCAAGCGCGCGACACCGCGCTGCCCGCTCATTTCCGCGCTGGCCTCCACCGAAGTGCCAAATTGACTCGACACAGCTTTTTCGTTGTTGTCTTCGCTTTCTACACGCTAGGGGCACGCCTTGTTATTGTTTTGTTTTTTTATTAAATGTACATAAGGAGAGGTTGGTGCCAATGCGCGCGTGGCGCTGGCTACTCTTCTCAATTGGGCAATATACAGAGGCACACAGAACAACACTCAAGCACCTAGTTCTTCAGTACAAAAAAAAATGTTTCCGCTCAACACAAAAGTTCACAAAACACAAACATTCACACAAATGAAATGCCTGCACGTAACATAAAAGTTCGTCAAGATATTGTCACCGCCGATCATAAGTCACTTGCTAAATTGCCTTTTAAGTGCCGCAGTGTAACTGCAACACTTGCGTTTTCTCAAGAAGATATCTGCACAAACACGAAATTACAAGAAACACGTGGCCGAGGATACCGGTTTATAGTAATTTTAACAAAATTTATGAGATCTAGTACCTTCGTGATATTTTTTTTCGTAGCTGTCCGCGGTGTATTGGATGGCCTTCAATGACATAAAAAAATAGTGCGGGTTGCGCAAGAGGTCGCATCGGGCGTGTTTCTTTATACTTAGCCTAATTGTGCAGTAAAGGAACCTCCGGTTGAAGTCACGGGCGGGCGAGTCACGTGACCTTAGTGGAAACGTCACCTTATGACGTCAGCGGGAGAGCGGTAAGTGACGCTGGCAAAACAGTGAGAACCGGGAAACGGCAGCGCATAGATTATTGCGCCGGTCATAAAAGTAGTACTGACACACAAAAAACGTTTGTATGTTTTTTTATACATATATAAGCAGTTAACGACCTACTTATCACGGCTGGAAACCTCGTTTTGCTCGAACGCACGATGGTTAACTATATAGTGATGATTTTACAGCGAAAGCTGTTATGAGATCACAAGGGTCGTTTCTGCGCCGTAGTTGTCCGCCGCCGTCGGTGTCCGTAACCAATATCACACGAAATAAGAAAAAACTAAATAAATAAAAAACACCTATGACAGAAGGCGAATCGAACCCGGGTCTTCTGCGTGGCAGCCCAGCACCCTACCACTGAGCCACGCCGCTGCTTGAAACTGCGGTGCAAACTGACCCTATGCAGGCTTCATGTCGGGTAAGGAATCGCGTTAAGATGTGTTGTAAAGCGTTTTAGAGCAGTAAAGTAAAAACCAGGCGTCACACAATGCGAATTGCGTAACGAGTGGGTCGTTCAGTGCTCCAACCAATTACAAAAGCCTCAGGCAAAATTCTTCATCGTCGTCAGCCACAGCATCAACAAAGTGCACATAATGCGTTAGAAGAGTGTAGCGGGTGCACGCTTTTCTGAAGAATGACGAATAATAGCATAGTAGACGCTTCCCCCCTACACAAAAATTATGATGATTAATGGCGTAGTGGGTACCATGCAAGTGCGCTTGTTGTAGTTGCCCCAAGAGTGTTTAAAAAAAAGGCTCTAGAAAGGCCGCTCTCCCAGCTTTGGCTGTGGCTCTGCTGCGCGTTCCGCGCAGGCCTGGCGGCTTTGTAGTGTGCAGTCGCAGTTCCGCCATGAGAGAGCGCCAAAGGAAACTGAAGCCAGTGTACTTTCTTTCTTTCTTTTTAAACACAGCTGGGCACGTGATCACACAAAATAGTGACGTACTCGTTGCCCGCGGCATCGCGCGTACTAGCGAACTCTAGCAGACAACTGCGGCAAAGAGCACACGCAAAGAGCACGGCATGTCGCACAGATGTCGATGTCGACAGGTGCCCTGTCTCGCGCTCAGTGCGGTGCACCCACTTTTAAATTGATTTTAATAATGAGGCTATGTTAGCCATCGATATCTCGTAGATGATGGTGTCCATGTCTATACAAATCCATAATCATCATCAGCCTGACTACGCCCACTGCAGGGCAAAGGCCTCTCCCATGTTCCGCCAATCAACCCAGTCCCGTACTTTCTGCGGCCACGTTATACCTGCAAACTTCGTAATCTCATCTGCCCACCTTATTTTCTGCCTCCACCTCACGCGTTTGCCTTCTCTGGAATGCAGTCAGTTACCCTTAATGACCAGCGGTTATCCTGCCGACGTGCTACGTGCCCGGCCCATGTCCATTTCTTCTTATTGATTTCAATTATGATACCCTTAACCCCCGTTTGCTCCCTGACCCACTCTGCTCTCTTCCTGTCTCTTAAGGATACACCTATCATTTTCCTTTCCATCGCTCGCTGCGTCGTCCTCAATTTACGTTGAACCCTCTTTGTAAGTCTCCAGGTTTCTGCTCCGTAGGTAAGTATCGGTAAGATGCAGCTTTTATATACCTTCCTCTTGAGGGATACTGGTAGACTACCATTCGTGGTCTGAGAATGCTTGCCGAATGGGCTCCATCCCATCCTTATTCTTCTAGTTATTTCGCTCTCATGGTTCGGTTCCGAGGTTACTACCTGTCCTACGTAGACGTATTCCTTTACAACTGCCAGTGTCTCGCCACCTACTAGCGCCACACATCTATACCACAAGTTATCTCGGCTTCAAAACTTTCTGGAAACACTCTTTTATGTCGGCGCCGCGGATCTGACACTGCAGCGGCGCATGCGCTGCAACAACGGAGCGGCGTTGTTTCGTGCGAGGCGCGGCAACGGCGACCGCGATCCCGTTTGTTGCTCAACACGTCGTCACGGGTTGAAGCGGGAACCAATGACGGGGCCGAAGAAACCGATTCGACACGCCTTGCGAGCCGTCGGCGGTGACGTCTCGAGACACGTGACGAGTGCTGAATGCGCATTGTAACAGCGGGCATGTAGAACGCCGCCGACACCTCTTGTAAGAACGCTCGCTCTGTCTAACGATTGTTTTTTTTTTCCTTTTTTTTTTTTGCTTTTTGTTTTGCTCCAATACAAAGTTTAGGCAAAAAGCCAATCATCTTTCTCCTTGGCTTAATTTTCAGCATACACATTAAATGACTTTACGAAGACCATAATATTGAGCTTTTTATTTAACCTTCCAGAGTTGACCAAAGGTCAGCAATCAACTGTCAAAACCCTATCTGCACACCAAGTGGCCCTCAAGAAAAAGCACCTTCTATATTCGAAAGTTCTAAATCTCTCCTGTTGATCTATCTGCCTTAGAACACATATTGATACCTCTGACACACGTGCCAAAGTAAAGCACCTTGCAGGTGCTTTATTTGCTTGGGCTATCTATCTATCTATCTATCTATCTATCTATCTATCTATCTATCTATCTATCTATCTATCTATCTATCTATCTATCTATCTATCTATCTATCTATCTATCTATTTTACCGGGCAAGTGTGGCGCTGACGTCATCAGCTTGCGCGTGTGTGTGTGTGTGCGTGCGTGCGTGTGTGTGTGTGTGTGTGTGTGTGTGTGTGTGTGTGTGTGTGTGTGTGTGTGTGTGTGTGTGTGTGTGTGTGTGTGTGTGTGTGTGTGTGTGTGTGTGTGTGTGTGTGTGTGTGTGTGTGTGTGTGTGTGTGTGTGTGTGTGTGTGTGTGTGTGTGTGTGTGTGTGTGTGTGTGTGTGTGCGTGTGTGTGTGTGTGTGTGTGTGTCGGCTGTGCACATAGCGACTGTACTAACTCGTGTTCATTAGGATAGATAGGGACGTCCAAATAGTAAACTTTTTTATATCGAGTTGGGTTCACTAGAGGTCGGCCCGGGTCCTAAAGCCTTCCTCTTACGTCCCCTTATCTGACCCTTCACACAGATCAGCCGGCAGTAAATCTTTGATAACGCTAATGAATTAAAATAAACAAAAAAAATATATATATAATGCACTCCTCTCGTACGAAATTGCAGGAGCTGTCTACAGATTTATTCCTATCGGATGACACTCTATCCTAGGAATGAACCTTCGAGGAAAGCTGCCCAACCAGCACTCAGCGCGAGATTCCTCCACTTTCACTCTATCCGCACCAGATGACCACTGTCATTTGTCACTGTGTAGAAACGCCATAGTTTGGTCACGCTTACTAACTATCCTAACTTCTAAGCACGACTTCCTCCACGACCAGCTATGACCGCTGGATACCTAACAGATTCCACAAGACACATATTCAATTCACACACAAGTCTTACAACACACATACACAAATCATCGTCTTATGGACAAGCCTTATCACACACATAAAAAAAAGATTAAAAAATACTATCGCAACACACACACACTGAGCAAATAAAAAAAAAGATCATCTTTGAAGTCATGTATGCTTCTTTTTAAAGAGAGGCGTACTTTAATTTATTTCAGTTTAAGTGAGCATCACTACAATACAGTCAAGAAACTACAAATATCGTCCCCTATGCTTTTCTTCGCTTAATTGCCTGTCAGTTTCATTAGCTGTGTAAAACTGACAACGAGCCCGCGCACAATTCCCCTTTTTCTTTAAAAGAGTCATATACGAGGCAAGTCAGGACTTACAAAAAAAAAAAAGAAAAAGAAAAGAAAAGACATAGGTCTTTATTTTTTTTAATTTTTATTTTTTATTCTTTTTTATTGTTTTTTTTTTTTTTTTTTTTTGCATAGTGGGCGGAAAGACGCACAGCGCTTGTCTTGCCCTGCAGGTCTCGCTTTTATTGTGTCGCTTTACGCAGCAGGTTATCATAAGCAGCAGGTTATCAGCAGAGTATCATATCAGCAGGTTATCAGCAGAGTATCATAACGTTCACCCCTATACATAAGGTTAATCAGTGGCCGCCTATAATAATACTGAAACGACTGAGCGCAGCGGTATCCCCACTATCCTCGTTTTAAGCATCTTCCTTTCGAGGACCGGGACGATCGGATAGAGTAGTCTGCGCACCTCTTATCTCGCCGTCTCTCCGACGTCTCCTCTCGGTCGCGCAGTTGCCTTAGCCGAAACGAATAGCCTGTCCCTAACGAGGCGATAGCAGGCTCTGCCCATCTGGGCTGCTCGCTAGCACCTTAAAAGGGGGCTCGCCGCAAAGCGTACAAACGAGGCTGACCTCCGCGTCAACTCCTGAAACAAGAACAAACAAGCAAGAATATCGTATATTTTGACAGCGACGACTCATAGATCGTGCCACGTATAAGCACACCCGTCCACACAGTCATTCTCGTCTTATCTTTATTCTTTATTTTTGAATATTTCTAAATTGATATCGGAGCTACTATACACATTTCCGAAGGAAACCACGTCGCTAATGCGTCGCCGTGATGCGTCCTGTCGTTGCCTTATCAGCAACGTGGGGTGGATCCAGCGTGCTAGAAACAAAAATCGTGTGTCTGCCTTTTTTTTTTCTGATGTTGGGGGGGGGGGGGGGGGGGGTGCGGAGGGCATTTTGTGCGTGTGTTGTAGGGGGGTCGGGGCGTGATAACTTAAAACCGGGGGGTTATAACTTAAGTGCAGGTATCTCTAAGCGAAAGCAAAATATTTCTTTCTTGTCTTTTATTTTACTTTTTTTTTATAGTGGTTCTCCTATAGGTACAGCTTCCTCTATCGAAACTCGCGTTCCATCTAACCGGGCCTTTAGCAGTAGAATATTACAGTATACACTCGACTTTACGGAAAAAAGAAAAAGAAAGAAAAAGAAGAAAGAGAAACAAGGCAGAATAAAAATTTTAAAAAGCGAGACCTCCGTATCACACACACGGACAACGTTCCGAGTTCGCCCACGCTTTAATGTCTCCCGCACGCCCTGAAAACAGCATCTTCTTTCTTTCTTTCTTTCTTTCTTTCTTTCTTTCTTTCTTTCTTTCTTTCTTTCTTTCTTTCTTTCTTTCTTTCTTTCTTTCTTTCTTTCTTTCTTTCTTTCTTTCTTTCTCTTTCTTTCTTTCTTTCTTTCTTTCTTTCTTTCTTTCTTTCTTTTACTTTCATAATTCCTTTACTTACATTTTCTTTTTTTGACGCCGTTCTCACACAGTGCTTATACACCACTCTTCGTGACGGTGCTGAAAAGTGACGTCGCTTACGTAGGAGGGATAGGAATGCATTAAAGAATGATAAGGTTGAATAAAGGTGGAGGAAAAAGAAAGAGAGAGAGACAGTCATCCTCCAACTTTTCTTCCCCATCCTGGCATTCGAAAAGCTTTCGCGTCCTCGTCGTCGCATCCACGCTTCGTGCAGCACATTTCCGTCGTACGCGTTACGAGCTTGTTTCATCGCCTCGTCGAGAGAAAGTCGTGCAGAAAGAAGGTTCTCGCTGAGGAGGGTTCGGTGAACCTGAATTCCCTCCCCCCTGTCAAGAAAGAGGAAGTCTTCATTATCACTGCCCGTGCTGTGAGCTTTGTATTCCCATCCAACACTTTTGCGGCCGTTATTACGCGTTGTGCTAGCTACAGCTATTCCCCACTCCCGGGTCTGAAACGGGGCCGTGCCTGTCTCCTGTAGTCTTCGTCTCGCTTCTTGCGGTGTCTTGTCGTCTAATTTCAGTTACGTACCAACCTGCTCAATGAAAGACGCTAATACGGGTATTCAGACTCGAGGATGGTTTGCTCCTGTTAAACAAAATTCACACGGGCCCTTGTGCAATTGGCTCAGACGAGTCGAAGGCCAAAGTTTTCTCTTTCTGCTCAATAATAACTATTAAGGTTTAACTTCCCAAAATCACCATGTGGTTGTAAGAGACGCCGTAGTGGAGGGCTCCGGAAATTTCGACCCCCTGGGGTTCTTTAACGTACACCTAAATCAAAGCACACGAGCCTCAAGCATTTCCGCCTCCATCGAAAATGCGTCCGGGATTCGATCCCGCGACCTACTGGTCAGCAGTCGAGCACCATAACCACTAGAGCACCGTGGCATGTATTTTTTCCTTCTCAGTCAATTGTATATCACCCCTCCTCTCCGAAAGCTTTCTGCAACCAACGTTGTTTTGCATGGCCTTCCGGGATCGGAGGCATTGCAAGCTTTTTTTTATCGCGTAGTGCGTACTTCGCTGATTCGCAAGAGCAAGAATTGTGGCGTAGTGGGCACTTCGTAGGGCACTTCATAGGGTACTGTACTTGCAGTAGGTATTCTAGCGCAGTTTTAAACGGCCAATGTTACTCGTACAAGCGTTCCTCATCCTTTGGCACGGTGGAGGCGTTCACCGGGCAGCGAAGCGAGGCAACTGATTGAGACGGGTATGCGAACGGGGCCCGATTACTCTACCGCGTTCTACTCTTGAAGGCAAAGCTCAAGCGTCCTCCAACTTGTTGCACCTCACCTCGTTTTGCACTGCCTCCGTGATCGGCCCCCGTTTGATCAAGCGAAGATGACGTCACAAATTCTGGCGACATGTGACGTCATCACATGACGAGGATTTTTTCCATCAACCGTGTTGACACCGACACCGATGGCGGTCGCTTTTCGCGTTTGATAAGGCATTTAAGTGGGGCTTTCGCCTGAATAATGTTTGCATTGCATTGGATCCCCTCACTAGCCTGCTGGCTATCGCTCCAAGCATTGTTCTTGTATACACACTTACAGTGTATCTTCCCCTTGATTCTTCTCTCTTTCTTTCTCTAGCTTCCTCTCATCCTCTCTCTCTCACACACACACACACACACACACACACACACACACACACACACACACACACATGTACACACACACTCGCACATAAACACATGCACATAAACACGTACACAGGCACACATGTACACACACGCTAGCGCGCGCCCTTTCTCTTTCTTCCGCGATCGCTCTCTGTCTCTGTTTTTATTTTGACCACAACAGCACACGCTCCCCTTTCCACTGCAGCTGAATTCCCACGAGATCAGCCTGGCGATGCGTAAAATTACTGGGCCGTAGAATCGCAATCGACACTGCTTGCGCAACGTCCTACTTTTTTCTTCTTCCGCGGTCAAATGATTGGTTGTGTCATCGCGGGCAAAGCCGCAGCGGAATATGAAACGTCTTCGCCTTCGTGTTTCGTCACCCTCCAATCCAAAGCGTTCGATTGCGAGCGCGGATCGAATTATATCGGTTGCATGCGCGAGCCCACCTTTCGCCATGTCACGCGACGGATGCTTTGGACGAGGTCATTTCGTAAGCGAAAAGAAAGAGGTGGGTTTGGAGGGAATGCGTCCGGTGCATGGAGCAATAACTTCACCCCGAATGCTATGCGTTGTGTTCGTTTCCGTCATCGGCAACACCCTATAGGTTTATCGAACGTCCCGGATAAACACTAAAGACGTGATAAGAGCTGAGATTGGTTGAGGGCAGCGTTACATTAGAAATAATTTATTAAGGCAAAAGCCTTAGATGCATAGGCGTGCGCAGGATTCCCCTTCAGGGAGGGCGAAGGTTCGTCGCAGCGCCCCCCCCTCCTCCCTATTAGGTCAATGTATGGGGCTGACTTAGTGGCCCCCCGAGTCGCAGCGCCTCCCCCCCCCCCTCTTAGGTGACTAGAGGGGACGCCCCCCCCCCCCCCCCCCCCTCCTGCCACCATCACAATGCGCCTGCCATGGCCGGGATTCCAGACCGCGCCCTATTGCGTAGCTGTGTGACGCCATGGCCGCTAAACCCACACGGCGGTCTATTTATTTATTTATTTATTTATTTATTTATTAAGTGATTGATTGACACATATGAAGTTTTCCTGGCTGATAACTGTACTGTACACCCACCACCGTGGTGTAGTGGTTGTGATGCTCGACTGCCGAGCCGAAGGTCGCAGGATGGAGGCGAAGTACTAGAGGCCCGTGTGCTTAGATTCAGGCGCACGTTAAGGAACCCCAGGTGGTCGAAACTTCCAGAGCCCTCCACTACGGCGTCTCTCATAATCAGTGGTTTTGGGACGTCAAAACCCAACAACTATTGTGAACTGTGGTGTACTAATTGCCAATTTTCTATTTAATTTTGTTTCTGTGCCACCTCCTCATTCGTATGTTCGCTTGCCACATTCGAACTGAGCTAAATCTCCTAATCATTGTAACGGATGTGGGTCACCATGTCAACCAATAAACACAGAAAATAAAAGCGAGTAGCACAACGCGAGAATCGAGGTTCACCTGGTTAACGCCGTCATTTCGGCGACCGGGCCGGACCATGGCGAAAGCTGGCCGATGCCTCTCTCTCTTTCTGGTGAATCGAAATGAGTGCTTAGAGAGCAATAGGTTCGGAACGAGAGCTTGTCTATACAAAAGAAAAAAGCTTGCGGTTTGATCGCAGCCGAACGATTTCGAGCGAGCTGTCGCACAAAGCCAGAGCTTACACGGTCCGCCTGCCAGAGAGGTCAGCTAGGGGTCAAACGTCATTCGGGCACTTGTGTTTGCACACGTACACTCCTAGGACCCTGCCTCATTGTTCCGTTTATTTTACTTCGTCGCTTCGGGTTTTCGAACCCCGGCCGTACGACCAATTTCGAAGAGCTAATCGTTCGCCACGCAGTCACCGCCTACAACATAATCGAGAGGGGAGTGGCGAATCGGCATCGTGGTGAACGTATGCCGCAAGATAAGGGAAGGAAGGAAGGAATACAAAAGGGAGAAGGCAGGGAGGTTAACCAGACAGCATTCCGGTTGGCTACCCTATACGCTGGGGGGAAAGGGGAAAGGGGAGTAGAAAGATGAGAGAGGCAGAAAGGAGCGCAAGAAGAAGAAGAAGAACAAGAAAAGAAAGAAAATGATCAACAAACACGCTGACACTTATGTTGCGTTGGCACTGCGCAATAGTCACAGACGTCTTGTCAACTGCGTGTGTCGGCACGGGCCTTTGTGTTCTCGGCCTTCATCGGGCTTTTCGTGAAGTCCTTCGGATTGGTTAAGCACCCGCCCTTAACCGCAGTGGTGGCGAAATGCTTGAGCGTCTGCTTCCAAAGCGGTAGGTCCCGGGTTCGAATCCCAGGGCCGGCCAGAAAGCCATCGGTTTCTGCTAATGGCCCCAGGTGTATCCCGACCTGGCGTTCAGCTCTTTTGGTGTACGGATCTCGAAAGGTAGCCCCATCGGGTTGTAGGAAACCTTCCAGGCGCACCTTAAGCCATCACAGCCTTGGTGTATTGGTAGATCATCCGCCGTTGATGTGGGAGGCACGGAAATCTATCGGCGTGTACCTACCGGTAAAATAGGTACAAGCGCGCTTCCAGTCTGGTGTACGACAGTACGAAGTTTTGGTCGCTTGGGAGGGCAACCAAGTTCGTTAGCATTGGACCACTAAGCACACGTCCTGGTGGAAAAAGCGGCTACGACATCGCACTGCAAGGCACGAGGGTTCTGCTCCCGGTCACGGCGGCCGCCATTCGACCAGCGCGAGGTGCAGAAACGCCCGTGGTGCACGCTAAGCAACATTCCAGATGGCATTCCAATAAGGGGGTGGGCGGGACTGGAACGAAATGGTCGAGTGTCGTTTTGTGCCCTATATTCCAAGGCAAAAAAAAAAAAAAACTAAATTCGGAGGGGAATGGGCGCGTTGTGCTACGCCACTGGGAGGAACCCCCCCCCCCCCCCCCTTCCGTCACCTATGCGCGCGCCTATGGTTATGAATGCCAGAACTTACCGCATGCGCTAAAACACCAGGGCTCGGACGACGTCATCAGTGCCAATGTTGTCGTCGCAACCCCCGCGCTCCCTCCAACTATGTCCTTGCCTGCGTTAAACTTCCCTTTGTTTAAGAATGGCGCAAGTCCTACAGCGATACATACGGTACAGGCAACTGAGGGCGCAGTGATACTCCAAAGGAATCATTAGAGGTTGAGAGGGGGGTGTGTAAGAGGGGAGGAGGGAGCGAGCAAATTGCCGTCTATATACCGTAGCGAAGCGCGTCGTCGCTTCGTTTTTCTTACGCGTCATTGTCTCGCTTTTGCACCGCCGAGCGTCGTCCGCCCCCCTCGTGTGTAATTGTTCGAAGCTTTCAATTTCTTGGCGCGCTCCTTTCTTTGCTTGAACTCTGTCTGTCTCCCGGATAATCGTCCGGCGCTCGACAAAACTTTCGCGCCACTCACTCGCTCGCTCGCTCCATGCGAGTTCATCTTCAGGCGCTTGCTTTGCTCGCGGGCGCGCGCATCGAGTCCTATTGAGTGTCGCGAAAGTGCCCCGCAGTCGTCGCTCAGGCCGCGCTAAAAGGTCAATTTTGTTGCTTAACGTTTCCACCGTCGTCAGCACTCTTCTACGTGCGGTGACGGCAAAGAAGAGGAATGTGGCGCTCGATGCAGGAAAAAAAATTAAGATACACACTAAAGAGAGATCAGTGCAGGCGACTCGAGAATTCTAAGCGATGTAGCACGTCATTGACTTTCCATGACGGCCTATAAGGTGTTTCGAAACGCTTGCGTTGCTAAAAAGTTGCAGCGTGAATGTTAGTAGAACCGTAGTCGTGCAGCATCTGTGATATGAGAGCGCGCACTGAATGACGACCATCTATTGCGACAGAAATCAGCTCGCCCGTCCCCAGCGTACCAACTTTATTTATTCTAGCATCGTGCGCTAAGATCCCCTCCTTTCACCCCCCCGTCCTCTGTCTCTTTATTTTTGTGTCTACTCACTTTGTTTATTCATTTAGAGAGCATTTATACGTATACCGTCTGAGAATTCATCTATTCTTTCTTCAGGCTAAGCGATGACTAAGAAAAAAAAAACTTGAACATTTTCTTTAATAAAACAAGCAACAGAGTTTATTGCTTGTTTTATTCATTTATAAATTTCCTTCCAATAATATCTTCGTGTTCCTTATTCTTCACAGAAACCCAATTTCCCTTATATCTATTCGCTCTGAATAGGTGGCTTTCGAATCAGCGCCGGCGGCGCCTCTCTGGCGCCGGTGCGAGTGGGTGTGCCCTAAGTGTGCCCGGCCACAACGGTGCCGAACGG
The DNA here is from genome assembly GCA_030522465.1 of Rhipicephalus appendiculatus. Lineage (NCBI taxonomy): Eukaryota > Metazoa > Arthropoda > Arachnida > Ixodida > Ixodidae > Rhipicephalus > Rhipicephalus appendiculatus. The sequence goes on from JALIZH010018931.1 coordinate 902,395, forward strand.
CAAACGCGCGATATGTACGGCTTATACGGCGGCGCCTTCATCACGGAAGCCAATTCGACACGCGCTTCGCGAGAGTTAGCACTTCCGTAGAAAAAAGAAAGAGCACGGGCGTTGCTCATGATTCAGACACTTCCCATTCGATCAGAATCGTTCTCTGCGGTGTTGCACCGAACAAGCCAGATGTCGGATTATCGTTGGCAGACAAAAAGACACTCCGAAAGGTGCAACTCCTTTTAGAGTGTATACTTCATTAGGGCCGTAAACAAACACATTTAGTTTCCTGCAACGATCCACTAGAGCGAAATCCGGTTCTGCGATCGTTCAAAGGTCATGAGAGCCACGGGTGCCTGGGACATCACACGTCCTTTTAAGCGTACTTCATGATTTTTTTTATATTGCTAATCTTTTCAGCGATAGTATCTATTAATGCACTAAGGCATTAAAGGGTTTCCTACATCAGTAAATCAATTCCCGAACTTCCTCGTGTAAGAGACATTATTTTCGTTATAAAATGATCAGTTCGATTCAACGCTCGTGAGACAATCCGTCCGTGTAGGCCAAGGACCGCAGGGCTTTTTTGTTTCAAGGTGGCGGAATATCATCAAAGCCATAAACTTGAAGCGAGGTTGCTTGTATCGGTATAGGCCATTTTCAAATTTCTTTTTCTATTTTATTTGAAAAATTACAGGGAAAAAAATTACTGAATGAATGCACGTAGATGACGCGTGTGGCATATGGCCGCCTCGAGTCATAGACGAGTCTTTCTTTTTATCGTTATTACTATCTTTTCTCATGATGCGCACGAAGATTCCTTGACCCTTGATGTACTTTATGCGTCAATGCGGACGGAAAAATTAAAAAAGATAAAAAAATGAAACGGAGAAATGGAGAGATGTATGCATGTCACGGACTTTCTCGCCATTGTTGCCGAGCAGCCTCATCAGCGCGGACCGGGACCGGCGCTCACGTTCCGTCCATCTTCGTTTCCGTTTCTGCCCCTCTCCGCCATTTTTATCTCTTGTTCTTCTGTATCGCTTCTATTTATTTTGACGGCTTTACGGGATACGTCAGTGACGTCACCCTCCCGTCTCTCGCACTTTCTCGCGAACTAACTTAAAAAAAAAAAAAGAAAGAAAGGCGAAGCTTGCACTTAGCCGCGCAAGGCTTGGAAGAGCGATACTGGACTATTCTGAAGACTAATTTGGTTGCTTCTAGGTTGTTAGGCCTTAGGTAGGCGATGCAGGTTGTTTCTAGGTTGCTTCTAGGTCGCTTCTAGGTCGTTTCTAGGTCGTTTCAAGGCTTTAGCGAGGTGACTGATACTAGGTTGCTTAAATTCCTGGGACTGAATTGCGCGACCATACCTCTTTCCGAGAGGTCGTGTTTCTCGACGCGACCAGGCCCATCGAGCTCTATTGACTTTTATGGACCAAACGGACCTTGCCACCCGTTTATAGACGTTCTTTTTTTTTTCGTGTTTATTTATGCTTGTCTAAGTCTTCGTCAATTTTTCTGATACTTCCCTCCCTTCTTTCCTCTTTCTCTCCTCCTATCTCCCTCTCCTCTATCTCTTCCCTCCTCCCGAAAGAGTAAGCAGGCGTTGTGCCCCTCCAGGTGGCAGTTGCCAGCTTGCTCTCTCCCTCTTTCCTCTGTGTCCTTGTGTATCTGTGTATGCAAATCAAATAAATAAATAAATAAATAAATAAATAAATAAATAAATAAATAAATAAATAAATAAATAAATAAATAAATAAGTTGATTCTCAGCGCAGAGAGGTTCGAGTTAAGCCACAGTATACGATGACGGAAAGAGGTGCAGATTTAAGGGCTCGTTTTCTCTGTTAGACACAACATTAATGAGAACTAACAGACAATGATGCCAAGGAAAGTATAGGGGATGTTATTAGAAGTAATACGGGGATGACCGCCGCCGTAGCTCAGTTGGTAGAGCATCGGACGCGTTATTCGAAGGTCGCAGGTTCGGTCCCTGCCGGCGGCGAAGTTATCTTTTCGTCCACTTTTTCTTCCTTCACATTTACGTTACATTTACTACTACTAACGTCCCCTATACTTCCCTTGGCATCATTGTCTGTTACCTCTCATTAGTATATGATGACAATTATGATGACGTCATAACAATATGATTTCTTGCATCCCTTGTGTTGATAGCCATGGTCAATTTTCGCTTTTGATGAGGTACCTAAGGCTTTCGCCTAATTAAAGAGTCGTTCTCTCTCCCTGGAGATGAAATAATTAGCAGAGGGTTTGCTCTGGCGACGCGACATCTTATCTAAACTTCAATTCAGTTTATTTACTTTAAGACGGGCACGTAACAAAAAGGGGTCACAAAAGCATCTGGAGTAGCAGGGACGACTTTGTTACTAGCAATAGCTACAAAAAATTCAAATGTATTAATCGGCAGGCAACTATGTGTTTAGAAAAAAGATTTTAACAATTTCGAGTATTCTCTACATTGCAATAGGAGAGCTGTACGCAGGTGTACGAAATCGACAGTCTTAGAAGTTATCTGGAAAAAAGAAATTACTAGAAAAATACATCTGCAGGCCACCTTAATCCTTGACTGAGGTATCTGTCAGTGGCACTCGCCCGTCGGCGTTCACGCGCCTTGTCATATTCCTTGGTTTAAAGGCCTGACCACACGTACGCGTTGCAGCGCATCAGCGCGTGGCTTTTTGACGCGGCGCCGCGTTCTCTCCCTATGGAAAGAGAGGGCGCGCGGCTAGGCGAAGCTGCATGCCCTATCTCTCTCCATAGGGAGAGGGCGCGGCGCCGCTTCAGAAAGCCACGCGCTGACGCGCTGCAACGCGTAATTGTGGTCAGGCCTTAACTGTGTCTCGCGCGTTGCCGAAGCAGATCCCAAGGCCACGTAGAAAAATAGCGCATGGTTGCTATCTGCTCCGCCAGGTGGCGCAACGGTCCCAGCTGTTCACAATCTTTCGATGAATTTTAATAAATTAATTTTTTGTTAATTATCCTTACAGTTATATGACCCTTGTCTTAAGCAAGCAAACTTACACTGCAATATCATACGTATCCACAAAGGAGAGTTTATTGAACTAGTATACGCAAGCACTAGAGGCGCTTATGCACTAAATACTTATAAATTGCATCAGTATAACCAACGCTTGAAGCGATTGCTTAGAAGTATATTTCATCGTAGGACGCTACGAACACATGGAGGAGTGTTTGGACTAGTAACGACATATTATTTTTATTTATCAAGCACTTCTAATTCGCGTCACATAGTTGACTTTGGCCATACAGACACTCGTTTGTGTCGCTGGTTTGAGGTTGGAAACTTGAATGTATCGGTAGATTTTGACACGGATTCTGACATCGCTGTTCAGCCAAACATATTGTTTTAAGTTGTAACAAAGAACTTTTAACTCTTATTACACAGACACTCGTTTGTGTCGCTGGTTTGAGGTTGGAAACTTGAATGTATCGGTAGATTTTGACACGGATTCTGACATCGCTGTTCAGCCAAACATATTGTTTTAAGTTGTAACAAAGAACTTTTAACTCTTATTACACGACTCGTTTGTGTCGCTGGTTTGAGGTTGGAAACTTGAATGTATCGGTAGATTTTGACACGGATTCTGACATCGCTGTTCAGCCAAACATATTGTTTTAAGTTGTAACAAAGAACTTTTAACTCTTATTACACAGACACTCGTTTGTGTCGCTGGTTTGAGGTTGGAAACTTGAATGTATCGGTAGATTTTGACACGGATTCTGACATCGCTGTTCAGCCAAACATATTGTTTTAAGTTGTAACAAAGAACTTTTAACTCTTATTACGCGTAGTATTTTCATTAGCCGAGAAAAAAAACTGACAGGGTCTTTTATGCACCCGCCTCAGTTCAGTCGAAGCTGACAGCCATTTCCTTCTTTTAAGCCGATGCGTTGAACCTGCCGCGCCCTTTTCCGAGAAGCTTTCTGCAACTAATGTAGTCTCATGCTCATGTCCGTCTATTCGTGCGTGCCCCAGATATCTCAGCCCCCCGTCATGATATCTCAGCCCCCGTCTCAGCACCCGTCACTGGTTTCATCTCGGAAACTTGAACGTCCTGGTAAATTTCGTTCGATATCCTGACATTGCTGCTCAGCCAAACATAATATTATGAACAGTATACAACGAACCTTTAATTAATAATGTGAGTAGTGCTCATATTCACCGACAAACAGCACTTGCGATTTGAGCGGAAACCAGCCAGAGCGACTGTCTTTCACAGGAGAAGGGCAGGCGCGCCGGCAAGCGATTCCACGGCAAGTGGTTCGGAGAAGCGCCCCAACAATATGTATTCCCCCCGATACCAAACGCTATACCGAACGCTATACATGCACAATATATATATATATATATATATATATATATATATATATATATATATATATGTATATATATATATACATGACATAGTCAGTCAAATGGCCACAGGCTTTCGCCGAACACACTCTGGAATTTACGAAGTGTCCTTCAATTTTTGAACTGGCTCCAGGATCGGAGGCATTGTAAGCTTTCTGCACCTCACCTTGTTTCGCACTGCCTCCGGGATCGGCCCACATTTGACTAAGCGACGATGTCATGTAATGACGTCATCGCTGTGACGTCACAGCGACGTCATGATGACGTCATACGGTGACGTCTTCGCTTGTTGATGATTTTTTCTATCACTCGCGTTGACGCCGCCAATGGGGGACACCGACGCGGGACGCCGGTAAATTATCGCGATCGATGAGGCATCTAAGGCTTTCGCCTTAAAATTTTTTGCGATTCGAGCGGAAACCAGTTAGCACGAGTCTCTTTCAGTCGCGTCGTGGTTCTGCTAACATTTTTTTTCTGTGGTTTTAAACCAGCGTAATAAATTCATCTTAAAAATTGGAATTATATGTGGTACGAATCCGTACGCGTGTTGTACAGCCAGGCCCGTAGCCAGGGGGGGGCGGGGGGGGGGGGGGTAGGGGCCCAGGCCTTCCTCGAAATTCGGATGGAGGGGGTGGTTTACAAAGGACAAACAATAAAAATAGGTGTTTTTCAAGGCCTTCAACAAGTGCCCCCCCCCCCCCCCCCCCCACCTCTTGCAAAACATTCCTGTCTACGGGCCTGGGTCCAGCATACGTAAGCCATTGCGAGAAATCACACCACCTCGTCGCAGAATAAAGTTGCTACCATGGTTTATACCACCCCCAACGCCACCACCTCGTTTCAGAATAACCGTCGCGTACGCTTCCTGATTGGCGGAGCTAGCGACGCGTCGTCGCTTGCGTTGCATTACTTTGGCAACACTTCATGTCGGCGTCAATTTGAGGCCTCGCGATGTGTCAACAACCCGTCACGCGCGTGGCAGTTCGTCATCGTGAAGGAAGTTTCAACGTGACGGAATAACTGTTACGAACGCGACGGCGACGCAACGCGTCGTGTTGCGTTGCATTCCGCGTTCCGGCTAGCTGCACTGAACACACCAGCCGAGTTAAAGGGACACTAAAGCGAAACAATGACTTGGTTCAGAGCAGGGGTCCCAAACACGCGGCCCGCGAGGCTCTCGGTTGCGGCCCGCTGCCCGCACATGACAGTCTTCAACCCACATTGTTTTATTTTCTTATGAAGTATGTTAGCGAGCCACACAGGCGTGACTGGTTTAAGGTATTGTCTCTGAGAGGCATCCCATGTGTGCACCTTGTTTTCAAACGTAACCGTGAAACAAAAGTTATATTTCACAATCGGTGCCCAGATATGAGTAATTTTGGAAATCGGTGTCGACATGCTGTTAGAATCCTGGCACCAAATCTCTTTCGGAAATGACCTGTATATGAGATATTGCAAAGAGTTTCTCTCAAATGGCAGCGTTTGTTGGCAAAGTGCCCAAACTACCCCCCCCCCCCCCCCCCCCGCATCTCCTACCTTCTACACTGCCCCGGCCCTTGAAGGACTAAATTGTGTGACTGCGGTCCACTGGCTGAGGTGAGTTTGAGACCCCTGGTTTAGAGTGACAAACTGCACTCTGAGAACTCTAATGCCACATGTTTCACTATCATAAGTTCATTATTAGCGGAGAAAATCAAGGTTGAAGTTTTATTTTTAAATTTGGCGCCGACATCTGCGCGCGTGACGTCAGAAATTCCAAATGTATTCTTCGTATTTTCGCGACATTGGCTCGACGAAATTTTCTGAAACTTCGTATGCTAGGTCTATGGCACCCGCAGATGACAATGCACCTCATTTTCGTCGATTAGAAGCTACGTAGGACTCAGTAGACGCCTTCAGAATCTATGACGTCACGGTGTTTGGTGCGGGAATCTCAAGGTGGCGCCTCCACCCGCATTTTGTTTTCGCGTGTTTTCTCGCTTAGCAAGCGTCGTGTCGCGGTAAGAGTGGTGTCTTCGGGAGTGTGAAATTGTACTTTACTGATAAGCGAGAAATCGTTTTGCCCTTTAGTGTCCCTTTAAAGCGAAAGCCTGCGGCGATTTGGTGCCGCTAACCGCGCCTGAGAGGTTGCGGGTTCGATTCGAGACAGCGCTGGCCTCTTTCCGAAGGCGCGGGAAGAAGAAAATTGGTACGGAGTTCAATCATCGATTGGATTGAGAGTGGCGAGTTGGGCCAGTTGGTGGATGCTCATCGAGGAGCAACGTAGCGATTTCGACGAGTTGGTCGAGCTTCGTCGTTAAAGGCCAACTCCGGAGGTTTTTCGAGGTCAATGGATCTCAATGAAATTCGCTGGGTACGTTCCTTTGCACATTTCCGTCATTTCTGCCAAATTTCAAGCTTGAGACATGCGCTGATTGTTTGTAAATGAATTTTAAAGGTTGTCTGCAAACGCCCACTCGGCTTCCCACAATTATTGGCAACATTGCGTGTGTGACGTGTTGGTTTGCCGGTCGACGGAAGTGACGCAGCCGATGGGTTCGCTAACTTTGGCCGCTACAGCGTATATTGTGCTGGTCACAAGCTGACGGTGTTTGATCGGCGCTTCGCTGGTTTGGTGTGCGATTTTCTGTTCTCTGTGGAGGAGCGTGTGATATTCCGCGCCGGCGGGACCAGCATGCCTTGCACGACTTCCGGTTCATAACAAACTACTACGTCATACTTGGACAGTACACTCAGTTGGGTTTCGGTTTCGGTATTGCGCCTTTTTGCTTATTAAAAATTATTTTCGAATTTGCTGAGCATTTCAGCTATCGGGCGCGTGACAAGAGTGTCTCAGGAACATAAAAGCACCATTATCCTGACACGGTCAAAAAATCGCCGGAGTTGGCCTTTAAACAGCGCACACACACGAATACGAAACACAGGGAAGTTTATTGCATACTTGTAACGGCAGTACAGGTGACTATAACTACACTGGGTAACAAAATGACTTCCGCGCGAAGATGTGTGTTTAGAGAAATTTATGAACACATACTATGAACATGAATAACATTTCAACAGAACAGAACATGCACAGAGACTAAAAATTTTTTTTACAAAAACATAGGTACACATATGTACATTACATGGTGAACAAAAAGCACAAGATCCATCAAATTGGAAGACCGTTTCTATATTGGAGACAAAGCCTTCGCTCATATCATCTTCAAGGTACCACTCTACGCACACCTCAGGAACGAGGTAGCTACATTGGCTGATTTGTTTTACATATTTCGGCTAACTATTGTTTCGTTTGAATGCTATCAATGTAATTCAGGAGTTCTTAGGCAGAATCATAATACTTTTATCTGACGCTCCGTAATGTTCAAGGCGTAAAGGAAATAAGAATGTAATTTACTTTAATACTTCGGCAAACTACGCGCTGAGAATGCTTCAGGATTAGTCCGAGCTAGACGTTACACATGAGTGCTTAGCCAAATTTTTTTCAGGCCTTTCGGCGATGCGTTGAAGACTATAATTAATAAAAAAAATTATAGACAACTCGATTATGTTGCGCAGTGCGCATATTTACGCGCACTGCGCAACAGTTAATTCTGTGAAGACGCCTTTCACTTTCGTGTTATGATCGATTCCCGTGAAAGAGGCATCAACTTTCTTTTTGGCTAAAGCGAGCCAGTGCTGAAGATTCATCATTCAGCCAGTAATATGCAGCACTAGCCAGTTATTAGCCGACAATAGCCAAAAGTCGACAAACACTAGCCATAACGAGGCCATCATATATGTCGTCATTGCACAGTTTGTAAGCATGTACTTCTAGCCACTCCATTTCATTTCTATATGGTCGAAAGTGCCGAGTAGTTACGCTGATAACAATTGCTGAAATGAGGATGCAAGAGAGAAAAAAGACAACCACAAATTGGTCCCGTGGTGTATACGTCTAAGCGCGTGTTTGAAGAACAAGGTAACGTTCGGGCCAGTAGCGCAGCCGGGGGGGGGGGGTTCCAATGGACCCCCCCCCGCCCTCTGTAAAACATTTTTTTTTTTGCTTTTTGTATGTGTCGATACACGCGTACACATACAAGCACACGCACGAGCATAAATAAAGAGAGTGCGACAGCCCCCCACCCCCCCTACATACACCTAATTTTTTTCCGATTTTGTACGTCTATAAATACGCGAAGTTATAGAAACACACTCACGAGCATACATAAGAAAAGACCCCCCCCCCCCCCTCCACTGAAAATTATTTCCGGCTAAACCCTTGGCCTCAAGTCCAAGGCTGTAATATAGAGTAACGTTAAATTGTCAGCTCTTTGAGGCTACCGCCCCCCCCCCCCCCCCCCAAATTTTGTTTGTGTTTTGTATTTGTGTGTATGCGTGCACACATACAAACACACGCACAAGCATACATAAAAGAAAACTGCCTCCCACCCTGACAAATATTTCCGGCTACGCCCCTGCCCTCAAGTCCAAGGTTGAAAAATAAAGTAACGTTAAATTGGCGTACTGGAGGGGACGGGGTGGTGCACAGTACTTTGAGGTTGTGTTTCACGAAACAAAAAAAAAAAAGCATAACGAAAACTGCACAAAGCAGACGCACACAATGTCCGGAGAAGGCCACGGTCCGAGAATACATACCTCCAAAGCACTCTAATATAGATATTTCTATGCCCGGGCGCGCCTCGCAGTCAACGGACTCCACAGTTGCCGTTGTGTGGGAAGGTCGGGGCTTTGAAGATGGAGGGCCGTTTCTGCCTCCCCCGCCTGCCGCTAGGCGGCGGTGGCGGCGCGGACGGCTTTGCGAAGAATAGCGGTGGGCGTCGCCGTAATGTGCGCGCGCGCGCCGCGAGCATCGTCGCCTTCGACCAACTTCCGCATATCGCCGCGGCCTGCCCGGTGTACCGCGCTTTCCATCGTTTAAGCCCACGGATGTATGTTTGGGCACTAGCCTACATGGAGCCTCTGGTTTTAGAGACAATAATGGAAAGGTAAATACGTCCACGATCGAACTAAGAGGCGTTCAGAGGAGTGGTGGTGGTAAAGTAGGGAGAAAGGGACACCCTGACCCCGACATGAACGGCAAGATTATTCGTAGTGTGTAACGTGCTAAGTTGTCTGGCAGTTCTGAAGCCAGTTTCATACGGGTAGGCGGGACCTGAGTGTGCTAATCAAGCAAGGTAGCTTACTGCTACTGCATAGAAAAATATATTAAATTACGAGGGGGGGGGGGAGCTCCCCCCCCCCCCCTTTTACCACCACCTCCGGAGCCCCGTGGATGCATTCCGCTAGAAGACATCCGGCGTCCGAAGCATGCCAATATCTCTCCTCGCATCTAGGTACCGAAACATTTCCGTTCTCACGTATTCTGACCATCCAGAAGGCGATGTGTCTACATCTTTGAACTTGTAAAAACCGTGAATGACCACCGCCGATGATGACGACTCGTCGCGCGCGTCCTTTTGGTGTGGTACTTGTACCTCTGCAACTCGCGAGACCAAGTTTGAAGACTTTGCCACTTCGCTTGGGGTCATTTCGAGCAAAAAGAAAGGGGGGGTAACGAGATACGTGTGTCCTGTACAGTATCGCTGTATAAGCGATAGATCGTAAAAATATTTCACTACTGAGATACAAATACATTTTTAATTGTATTTCGATACCGCCATACAGATACTCAATAATAATAATAATAATAATATCTGGGGTTTAACGTCCCAAAACCACGATATGATTATGAGAGACGCCGTAGTGGAGGGCTCCGGAAATTTCGACCATCTGGTGTTATTTAACGTGCACTGACATCGCACACAGTACACGGGCCTCTACCATTTCGCCTCCATCGAAATGCGACCGCCGCGGCCGGGATCGAACCCGCGACCTTTGGGTCAGCAGCCGAGCACCGTAACCGCTACACACCGCGGTGGACCAGATACTCAAAAATATCTTTAAGATACTATCAAAACACTCTCGCATCGCGATACTGCCCATCCCTTTCTAAGAGCCGCGAGAAGACAACTGGCGTCAACAGCCGATGAACTCGGCGGAAGAAGCTGTACAGCGGGAAAGAGTCCTTACAAAGCGGAATATACGGTAGTACACGTTCTCCTCAGCTCCCCCCCACCCCCGCCCCTTTCGCAACGCTGGCCCTGGCAGGGCGCGAGCCGTCATCTTCGCTTTCGGTCAGCGACGGGGCAGTCTGACCCGGCAGCGAAGAAAACTGCAGCCGGCCGCTCGTCATCGCGTGGCAGCGTGCGAGGCGAGACGACCCCCGTGGGGCGGACGTGAAAATAGAGTGCGACCGGCCACAGCCGGGTATGCACCGGGGGGGGGGGGGGGAAACACCCGCCCCATTGCGCAAGGCGTGCGATGACGTATTGGGAGACAGGTATGTATACAAGCTGATACATGCGCCTCTGAACGTGTTGTCGGGTCGCCTTAAGTTGACTTCCCTTGTGATGCACGCGGGACATAAGTCACTGACGTCGCCATTGGCGCAGCCATATTACAAAAGAGTCTCGCCGCTTTCATGCCGCATAAGAATTTATTAAGGCTAAAGCCTCAGATGCCTCGTCAGACAGGAAATTTGACCGTCGGCGGCGACCATCCCGCGGTGTCGGAGACGAGTGAAACTAAAAATCATCATGATGTGATTTCGTCACCATATCACGTCATAATTACGTCACAGATCGCAAAAACTTATGACGTCACACCATGCCGCTGTTCCACGTGATGGAACGCCACACGGAATCGGATATCTGGCTCGTGCGAGAATTCGATATACAAAGGCGCTTTATTCTAGGCTTCGAACCCGCTATAAGCTAGGGGGGGGGGTTCGCCTGTAAACCTCGCAAGGCTAGGTCCGCCTGCAACCCACAACATTATCCTCCTCCTTGTCCTCATGTCTTCTTGGTGGCATTTCAAACAAAGTATACCGGAACATGAGAACGCGTTTTCTCGTTCTGTTAATGCGTTTCAGGTATCGGAACCGGACAAATGCGTTTATTTATTTATTTATTTATTTATTTATTTATTTATTTATTTATTTATTTATTTATTTGCATTGGATGACCAAAAATTTCGCAACGTTATAAACCGAATTTTGAACCATATACTTAATTCCACTGCCACATTTAAATGAACGTGTAGTTGTGAATAGTTTTTTAATATTGGTATCGCTTCTCATGCTACCTTTCGAGTCTTGAGTCTCGCTCGAACCAAATATTTTTTCGTTACAGCCGATGTCATGGTGGCTCTCGTATTGTCGGTTTCGTCATAAAAAGAATAAATATCACTGAAATGAACGGTGACCATCCAAATTTCGCGTTTAGTTCGCTATAGCCGATAACTCACTTAGCAGTGTTCGTTATAACGATGTTCACAGTTTACATGTGTGTCGTTTGTGTCGCAGGCTGGTTCGCCATAATCTCGGAGGACGGCCACACGGCCGGCTACTTCAGCTGCCTGGAACAGGTGGCCATGGCGCAGGTGTCGCACTTCCTGGCCAGGGAGCCCCTGCAGGGTTACCGACTGCTGGGACACAGCCACGAGACCGGAAGGGCTGAATATAGCCGCACCGTGGTGCGTATTGAGCATGTAGAGGGCGCATATTAATTATATAGCTGACTAGTCGCGCCCTCATGTTATATAAGCAGAGGTCACATATAAAGAGGGGATTTTTGGAACGCGACTCTCATGGCGTACGGTGTCTCTTGCGAAGTGCTGCGCTGACGGCGTGTTCTAGGGCATTGCCATTACCAGCATAGCGTCTCGGCAGAGCACATCCGTTGCTATATCATTCAGGCTTTAGAAGCTATCGGTCTAACGCATTACTTGGACTTAATACTGTGGGTTATGTTATGAACGTTAACAATACCCATATCTGGGGCTTTACGCCCCAAGACCACGACATGATTATGAGGCACGCCGTAGTGGAGGGCTCCGGAAATGTCGACCATCTGGTGTTCTTTACCGTGCACTGACATCGCACAATACACGGGCTCCTACCATTTCGCCTCCATCGAAATGCAACCGCCGCGGCCGGGATCGAACCCGCGACCTTGGGGTCAGCAGCCGAGCACCGTAACCACTGATCCACCGTTGCGGACGTGTGTTATGAACGTTGCCGAGTTCCGCCACGTTTCAACAGCGTAGCAGTTTACGGCAAACCCGCGGTTCGCGTTAACTATCATCATCATGCCGGTGCGCACTCACTTCGTCGTCTTTTTCATCTTCTGCTTCACTGCCTGAACACGTGCGCCCGTTGCGTGCTCTCCCGCTAAGCCGGTTTGTCCGGCGTGGGACGCAATAACTCGGATGGGCGAGAGAACGGGCACAGAGATGGAGAGAAATAAATAGATAAAAAGAAATCAGAAAGTGAGAAATAGAGAGAGACAGAGAAAGAAAGGGGAGAAAGAGAAAAAGAAAGACAGAGAAAGAAATACACAAGAGTGTGGAAGAAATAGAAAGAAACGGACACAAAAAAAGAGAGAAAGAACAGAGATCAAGACAGAAAAAAAGAGCGCAGAAACCACGGCATGTTCACGCCAAAATTTCGTCGCTGGACACGTGACATGTTCCCGCCAAAATCACGTAACAAAAACCAGCAACACTTAGCGTTCCCAAGCAAAACTTAGCCAAGCGTAGCAAAACCTTGACGAATATAGATCGATCAGAAGCTCCGCTGTTTGCTCCAGTCATGCACCACTAGTGCAACCTGCCCTATTTTTAATGTTTATTGTTTTCTTTAATTCGCTGTCTTGTCAGTTGTGATGTGCCCAGCGGGCTGCTGCGGGCTGTCTGGTTGTCTTAAAAATGCCGTCGTTATATAATTTGACAAAATCGTGGAATTTGGCGATGTCTAGAATAGCACACTGGGATACGTGGACGGCAAATGATGATCTTTACCGGCATCTCCTTGGAATAGGAGTGCAACAAATAATTACTTTTGTCTTCGTTATATTCGCTTGTCGTTGCATGTGATCAATGTCAGCACTGTGGCTCCCTCTTTGTGATCATTTCCCAACTCATTCCGAGAGAGACAGAAGAAAAGGAAGACAGGCTGGCCTCTAGCTCGCTATTGTACTGCTAGACGCCTGATCAGTTAATATGTCTATCCGCTTTGAACTACACTACCGCTGAGAGGTTCATAGTAAAAAACAGCGCAAAAACAACAAAGACGATACAGATGAAACAGGACTAGCGCTGTCCTGTTTCATCTGTCTCGTCTTTGTTGTTTTTTACTATGAATGTGTAACAACAAGCTCAGGTTCACAGGCTTCGCTGAGAGGTAACAGTCTTTAAAGGGCATACATACCCCCCACCCCCCCCTTCCCTGTTCTTACGGGCAGGGGCGTAGCCAGAAATTTTGTTCGAGAGGAGATGGGGGAGGTTGCAACCCAGCTAACCCAGCTTTGTACATGTTCTATTATGACAGAATTAAAAGGACACCGACCATGAAAAAGAACACGAAAATAGATGTTTAAGATGGCATGATTTTTTTTGCGCTGCCTTTACCACATGGCTTCAATCCCTGTCGAATCTCTTCGCAGGTTCTCCCCGGCCAGGTCTTGGGCTTTTTGGGAGTGTACGAGGACGTGAACATTCGGGCCACGTGCGTGGGCATGCTGCGGCCCGCGCCGGCCGAGTGCCGCTACGCCAAGTGCTGCCACGCGGCCACGGGAGACGTGGTCTTCGTGCCGCTCGCCTCGCGCGGCAAGTTCTACTCCGTGGCCCGACGCTCGTCCCGTTCGCCCAACCACGTGTTCCCGCTGGCGCAGCTGCTCCGCTTCGCCCGGGTGCCGCTCACCGTGCGACTCGTGTGCGGACCGCTGCTGCGCACGCCCACCGGCTTCACCGGAATACTCAGGCTCGAGCACGTACAGGTGAGCTGGATGTTTTAAGCGAAGCTGTTAAGCTTTTCGTTTGTGCGTTCCGTGCGAATAGAAACTATCATCATCATGAACGGCCTCAACCTTATAAGGCATCTCGTGTCGCCTAGCACCTGGCACAGCTGCGCCTAGCGAGTGCAAAGCAATAAGTTAAGCATGATCAAGCCTATTTAAGCTAACACTAATTAAGTCCAGTCAAATTAAGCCATGTTGAGCATGGCCAAGTTAAGTTCATTTTGGCCTAGTTGAGCTTGTAAACTGTGGTCACATAGCAGTAGACAAGATGAAGAGCGTGGGACAAGCAAGATGAACGCTTGTTTTCCCACCCCCACCCCCCCCCCCCCCCTTTTTTTTTTTTGCGCTATGTGGCCGCGATTTTATATACGCTCTGTGTTGGGCTAGATGACCCGACCAGCTCAGCAACAAAGTTATTGTGCCTAAGGGCACACTTTCGAAAATAAAAAAAATAAAAACAAGTACCACTCCCCTGCTCTCTTGCCGTTGTAACGTTAGCACAAAAAGAGAGTACGGCGACACAATCAGGACTGCTGTTCGTATGGATGGATGCTGTGACCATCCCATATATAACGGGGCGGTGACTTGTGAGCCACCAATCGCAATCTGTAGAATTACTGTACATGTTACCTCTAGGCAGCAGAGTCGCGCACGTCTGTTTTCCAAACGCTGCTAGCAAACGTGCATTGCGGAGAAGCTGATGCTCAGGCCACCTATTGCACTGCCCGCCACCGCTGCAGCGAACTGGGTTACCTCTTTACAAAAGGCTCCCTGGCGCCGCTAGAATCCCCTATGAGTTGTGCTAAATTGGCGTGACGCCCAAAAAATGCACTGCCGAGGCTGTGACGTCAGGCTATGTACTCCCGTGCCACAGGCCAGTGCAGAGGTGTTTCTTCTTTCCTGTAGTTCATCGCCGGTCGGTGACACGCCAGGCACGTCGATCGGCGACACGCATAAACATGTCGCCTGCAAAAACAGAGCACGGCTTCACCGCATAGCGGTGCTAGCTAGGAGGACCTACGCGCAACTCTGCTACCTAAAGGTTGCATATACTGTGGGTGTTTGCTTGCTTGCTTGTTCCTGTCGATTGGCTCTTACCCACTTCGGGGGATTGGCCATGAAGCCGGCGGTTAATATAAAGGGAAACATTTAATTTTGATTAGACACATCTACCTTCTTCATACATGTTCATCATCATGGGTGTTCGTCGTCTTCATCGGTTGTGGGAACTCGACTTGTTTGTGATCTGTGCCTCGGGTTTGTTCGGTTCACCGTGCCTTCAGGGGCCTAATAAAGGTCGCGCTAACCGTTGCGTCACAATACAGTAAATCTAGTAATCTGCCACTCGCAGCGCCCTCTAGAACATCATTATCGATTGAAAACGCAGTCGCATCCTGCGTTGTCTCGGCGCCGTAGAATAGCGAGCTACGAGCATGCTACACAACTCCTTCGACCGCTCAGCATATATAAGTGAAAATCTGTGCCTATTAAAACCAGCAAGAAAAGAGTGAAAACACGTAGTGCTGCTTTTGTGGCACAAAACGCTACTGCGGCTTTCGAAGCTCCCGGAATCATGCTTTGCCGACAGCTTCCGTGCGTGAGGTGAAGACCACCTTCTGGCGGAAACTATTCTAAGCGCGCCATTACGGAACCTCGTACTGCGCCGCTGTTGAGCAGCATAATCACAATGCCCCTACTTAATATAATAATATAGTTTAACTACATACATAATTTAATATAAACGAAATTTTCCACTGATTGGTTAATCACGTTCAAGATATAAAATCGCGGCAACCGCGCAGTGAGAAACAGCCGTGGCACACTGCGATTTATGTCGAAAGGCGTTCCTTCGGGTCGTGCACATTTTGTTCAAGCTCGGTCACGATATCACTCGAAAGATCTGCGAGTTTTGAACAGCGGAATGAAGTGTTTTAAATAGTGCTGCACAGTGAGCGATTTTTGAACAGCGGGCGAGGAGCGTGAATAATGAGAAGTCTGGTGGTGTCACGCTAAAAGCGTGGTCAGTACCACAGAAAGGAACAGACTTAAAGGGGTGGTGCCACCAAATTTATGGCTCGCGCTTTCTTCGCTGCAAGCGTTTCGTATAGCTCTAGGAAGCATGATACACGCACCAAGATTCACGTATTCTCTCTTAATAATTTAATATCGCCTTATTTATGCGGACAACTTTCGGTTTCGGTTTCTGGGCGCCAAGTTGGGCAGTGACGTAGCAGCGTAGGAGGCTTAGTCACGTGGCCACACAAGGCTCGCGCGAAGATGCGCAGCACTTAGCCAGGAAGCGATCGCAACTCTGCGAGTGATGTAGCTACCGATGCTTTGCTGGTACGTATGTTTCGGAGGTGGCGGAGGCCACTCACGTCACTACAGATCTGTTGTGACGTCACTACAACTTTCGTTGTCCTTCCTACAGATCTACATCAGTTTTGATGCGCTAGCTATGGGCATCGATCGGGAGAATGAGCATTTAAGTACACTTTGAAAGTTAATTAAAATATATTCTAAACGTTTGCTGTGTCCGACCCTTCGTGTGGAGTGTCCTTGCATACAGAGGAAACCCACAACAGGCTTGTTATAGCCTCGAAATTTGATGGCACCACCCCTTTAAGATTGGTTTCGAGTCTGAAGTGAAGTGAGACGGAGGATTTACTTCAGGGTAACAACAACGCGCTACAACCGTTAATGTGTGCCATTGCATAGCACCTGCAATATTTTAACAGCGGAAGTGTTCATTTAAGTTCGAGTTCCAACCGCGTGGCCGGCGACCGCTCGAAACTCGGCGCAGCTGCGCAAAGCGAAGTAGAATGATTGATAGCATAGCCATCTGTACTATAGTATAGCAAGGGATGGGAAAGGGTAGCGATGTTGAGGAGGAGAGAGGGTAAAGCATAGCACAGCCATGCATAGCAGAGTATAGCAAGGGGCGGAAAAGGGAAGTGAGGAGGAGGGGAAAGCTACCAGCTCCACTGTTCCCTTAGTCTTCGCACCACTACTGCATAACTGCCCCACTTGTTTTCCCTTTCCCCCTTGTATTTACATCATTATCAAATCCCACAGTTGTCTCACGCATTGCTTCTTCTTGCACGTCCTTCCGCAGGAACAAGAGGTTGTGCTCGCCTGCAGCCTCCAGGAAGGCCGGCCCACTCTGCTCGAGATCGACATGGGCTCCACCTTCTCCTTCGTGCCGGAGCGCGACTCGCGCAAGATGGGCAAGTCGAGCCAGCTGTACAACCGCATGCTACGTCACTGCCTCGAGGAAGCCGACAGGTGGCGCAGCGAGATCAAGGTCGCGCATCACGTGGTGCCAAAACACCAGCTACAAGCGCCCAGCGGCCGCGCGACGGCCCTGAAGAAGTCCATGTCTTCGGCGAGCAAGAAGTCGGCCTGCTCGTTCGCCGACCTGCCCCCGTCCTCGGGCGTTCCCACGCTCAAGTCCCAGATGTCCACGTCGTCCAAGAAGTCCTCCACGTCCTCGACTTCCAGCAACCCGTTCAAGAAGCTCTGGTCCCTGCACAGGTCGGCCTCCGCGAAGAAGGCCAGCGGGCCTCCGAAGTACGCCTCCGGCGACGGCTCCGAGACGGCCGACGAGTTCGAGAAGCTCGGAGTCTTCCGGACCGTGGGACCGAACGCGTCGACCAGGCTGTTCGCGTCCACGACGGACCACATCTACGAGTCCATACCGAGACCTCGCGCAACCAGGACTCCCCGGTACCTGATGGCCAGGGACGTGCTTCCCATCAAGGCCTCCAAGGACTTCGAGCCAGCGGGCGACGACGGCTACGGGACGTCGCACATGGACAGTGACTCCGTCTACGACTCCATTTCGTAGCCTCCCTCCACCGTTTGCGACAACTTGCTGGTCTACTCCCTACTTCTTGGTGCTTGCTTGCCTGGACTACCCGTGGCGGACAATGTGGCCATACGGCAGAACTCTTCTGGCCCCAAGCCTAGAAAAGGGCGCTTTGGAGTCACGAGTGTCCGCGAAAATCAAGCACAAGGGCTGTACACAACTGCCTTCAGCACTTTACGCTTGCTGTGCAGTGATGTTAGATAAGACGACCGCACACGGACGCGTTGGTACAACTTTCTGCTTCTTTGCCCAGTTTCTACGTCATCAAAGAAGTGCCACGCGACAGGCGGGGGTCAAAGCGCGTCATCTCTTTGAACGTTACACGTGACGCAAGGTTTTCGCCGCTTGAGAAGATAAGGCCGTTTGACTGTCGTTGTGGCTGGAATGTTAGAGCATGCCACATGGACAATCTGTGAATAGGACCATGAGCTGTCGCGGGTTGGTGTGTGCACAAAGGATTCCCCCCTTCAAGTGCCAGCGAGACTGACTATAAGAGGACTTTGTGATGTGTCGGAAAATCTGCAGTTAGGACAAAGCTGCACTTTCTTGTTACAAGTTCTCAGAGCTCTTTCGAGCACCGATATTGAGCCTTACAGATATACTAAGATACGTCACACAAGGATATGTACATTTTGACATTTGCGACCACACGTTTGCGTCAATACTAAGAGTACATCCGTGCAGTTGTCAAACCTGCATATTATGGAGACCTGCACGAATAAGGTGTAGTATGCAACAGTAAATGTGCCGCCTTAGTGTGTTGGCCACCAAGACTGCATAGGCCCCACTATAAGAAGTCAAATCTTGTTTTATAGTGAAGGTTTCTTTAGCAGCCTGAAAATTATAACGTAAAGTCCTACTATTTTATAGAACTTCAACATTTTTCGCTCGCTACTTTTCGATGCTTAGAAAGGACTCTACTGATCTGTAGAGTGGATGAACTAGTTCAACGTGCTCAAGCTTAACCCAACACGAAAAAAAAGACGTGAGAAATAAACACAGCCTCGGCCTTTGTTTCTGGTATCATTTAGGGACTTTCTCCTGACTCGGAGTATTTCATGCATGCCAACACAGAAATTTCTGAAATAAGGAGATTCGCCAAGGGGAGGTTTACATTTTCCTTTTTTTTCAGGGCGCCTTTGTGATCAGTTTAGGCGACGAGATTTATGTTGATCTCAAGGTGACCACAATAAAGGGGGCCCTACAAGACTCTTTGCACATAGTAAAAGAACACTGTCAATCAATAGTCAAGGTTCCTGTGAACACGCGAGCCAAATATAGAACTGCATGGAGAGAATTTGGAATTTAGTTTCACAAAGAGGCAAGCTGCGTATTTGAAAGTACGGACACCACCAGTGGCTGGTCTCATAATCGCGAAAGCATCCTCGGTAAAATAGATATTGATTGTTCGGAGTTCAATAAATAAAAAAAATATGTATACTGCTTCGGAAACATTGAAGTCTCGACCAACGGTCGTCTGAGTATTAACGAGTTCCGCGCAGGCGCGGTGGGCACCTTGCGCGGTGCTCTTGTCACGTGAAAGGTTCGCTTCGCGACGAAAGAGCACTACTCATAGCGCGCGCTGCGCCGGCGCGGAACTGGTAGCAGCCGGCGGTGGCGCAGAGCGGCTGCCGCAAGCTCCGATGTTCTCTTTTTAACATTTTCATGTCTAAATTGTTTATTTTTTATGTAAGCACCTGGTTTTTACAATATGAGATGCGAATTGTCATGGTAGTCCATAAAATTAACACATCTGTGCTCACACTTCAATCGAGAGTAATTAGCGACCGGATGAATTTATTATTTGTTATTTAATAACCTTTCGATTACCTGAAAAAATCATTTCAATTGCTTAGAATAGTATGTAATAGCCAAAATCAAGATTTCGATACAGAAATGATATAAATTCCCCACATCTGCACAGTGAAAGAAGCTGCCTCAGCGGTTTGCTGAACAGCGCGAGCGCTTCTGTAATTTCTTCGTTCACACGTGCCCTAACCTCCCTGTGTGTACCAGGTTGGCAGAATATGTAAAGTAGATGCTGAACATGAGTTATAGCGGAAGAACAACCCATTCTTCCAGGTGGTTGATGACTGACCTACAAAGCAGATGATTCAAAATAAATGAATTCCAAATGAAAGCGGATGATTCCAAATGAATCACTGGGACTGAAAGGACCGCTCTGCAAGGCGGGACGCAGCGTAGTAGGCCCGTGCCATTTCAAACACCACGTGCCTGAGTGGGTCACTTGTACCGTGCTGAAAGCACTACGACAGTACTTGCCGACTTATATAGTCGCTTCCAAAACAACAGGTAGGCTTGTCAGTGCACACTTTGTGTCGCAAGCTAGAAACCTTGGCACACATCGCCCGCCTTGTTGGAACAGTGGTTACGGTGCTCGACTGCTGACCCGAAGGTCGCGGGTTCGATCGTGGCCGGGGCGTCGTATTCCGATGGAGGCGAAATGCTATAGAGGCGCGTGTACTGTGCGATGTCAGTGCACGTTAAAGAACACCAGATGGTCGAAATTTCCGGAGCCGTCCACTACGGCGTCTCCCATTATCATATCTAGCTATTATTATTATTGGCACACATTGCTAGGCACAAGCGTGCGCAGGGTTCCCCTTCTGGGGGTGCGATGGTTCGTCGCAGCACCTCCCTCCCCAGTAAGTCAATGTATGGGGCAGACTTCGCCACAACTCTCTTAGTGATCCCCTCCCCCTGCGCCCCTCGTGCGCACGCCTGTGTCGCTTGGTACTCAACTAAAGTCTGCATGCGCTGCCGTACCTAACAAAGCCGCGTTCCGACGAGGATTTACGAAGCGTTCGCTTACCAACGTAGGCTGCATGAAGTATGCTCTATCCTGTTTGAATACTTCCCTACGTGATGTGAAACACATATAAAGCCAATGCACTCAAATGGCTGATTCGAATCAGACTTTGGCTCCCTACTAAGCTCATGATAGCCATCGCGATGCGGTTGTGCTGCGAGACTTCAATTGATTTAGTTTAGTTTTTCGAAATTTGGTTGAGGCGGTTTATCTGAAGATTTACGGCCGCGCTCAGACGATGGGGACTCTCCCTTGCAAATCGGCAGAGTTGGCAGGTATGCCACAACCATTTTAACAGGCTCTCTTTTTTTTTCTATCTCCTATGGCTTACGGTCCACTGATGCTAGGCAAGAGCGACTTGGAAATTTAGAAGTTTACCCTACCACTGTTTAGGTTATTTCTGCAGTTATTCATAAGAGCGAAGAGTACGCACGTTACGCCCACTGTAACTAGGCACAAACAATACAAGTGCACATGCAAGAAGGCTTAACGAAAAACAAGATCATGCTGAGTGAGCATAACACAAGTTGCTGCAATAAATGTGACTAACTGTTGGACGATAACTTCACCTAGCAGTAACTCAAGATGTGCATTAGCTCACAAATTTTGGCGTAATGAAGCACTAGTGAAAGATAAGTCAACAATAGTTGGCACTTACTCAGTAACTACCATAACCATCTTGTGCATGTAGAAGTAACTTGCTACATATGAGCACACAAGTTGAGTATATATGTCAGGATTAAGGCAAAGTGAAACCCCGCAGCTAACTACAGGCATACATGCGTAGGTCACGGGGCATCAACATTTTTTTTAGCATTTAGGCATTTTAGATTGTCTGCAAACCTAGAATACACTGTGGAGACTAATTCACACGCAATGAATCTGTTCACTTTTTCAATAAGCATTCACATAACCTAAACATGCCCAACTTATTCATGTCCGATTATTGTACAGTTGCATTAACAGTTATGTACAAAATAGTCGTGCTTGTTTTAAGCAGCCATCAGTTCATCTTCATACATGTAGCACAATTATCATTGCATCAACTGGGAAGTGTATCTTTTGAATATGTCAAAGAGCCACGTTTACAGATATTACAATTTCTCAGTCTGCGAGGATTTTTTTTCCGGTACGAATGTGTGACCAGTGGTTGAGATCAGCACACTACAGCCACCGATAGACACGTTGCAAAAATCTGCAGGTCAGTTTTCCTGCATGCTTTCCAAACAAAACCTTGTGTTCACAGAATCTTTTTTCGCACCAAGTGCGTTTAAGCCGCCAGATTCCACTGAAAATGCGCGAGCAGCACAGAGGGTTTTTCAAAAATTATTGCAGCAATGCCAAGCATTAAAATAAACTCTGCAGTGTACAGAGATATATGAAAGAAAATAAATACAATTGAACCCCTTTATAAGAGGCATGCTTTGAGCAGCAATTATTGCCATTTATATGAGGTGTCTGTTATAAGCAGGGTACCACGTATGCATTTTCTTATCAACCCGCATTTTACTGTAGGCACACTGGTGCCTCTTATACCCATTTGTCTCTTATATCAGTGCCTCTTATAAAGGGGTTCGGCTGTAGTTTGTCTGCTAGTCTGTGGTTGAGGCTGTGCGTTTGAAAAGTGTACCTGCTCGCGCATGCACAGTAACAATATTGCAAAGTTTCAATTAGTAATAATGAGAATATCAGGCAAGTCCACTCAAAAGTGAGTGCAGGGTTTCCCCTTCAGGGGGGGGGCACAGGCTCGTCTCAGCACCCACCCCCCTATTAAGCCAATGTATGGAGCAGATTTGGTGCTACCCCACCCTCTTAGGTGACTAGGGGGAAGTGCCCCCCCCCCCCTCCCCCGTGCACGCCTATCTGTCCACCCACAACATGCCTTACGAGTGCCTTGAAACATCTGACATTTGTATCAACATCCCGAGTGCACAGCTGTAGCGTAGTCCGGAGAACTTTGAAAAAACAGGCAGGCTCCGACCATCATAACGCTTGCAAACGTTCACATTTACAATAAGCTTTTATAAAATATTCCTTTGACTAGAGTGCATACTATGCATTTCATTTCTTGTGACCTGGAGCCTGCACAAGGCATACGCACAGAAAATCTACATGCTCAACTGAAACTGCGATATATATGACCTATGTCATCATTTCATTTTACCTGTCTACTCAGAATAGAAATTGCGATTCTATGCCAACGCACACTGCAGTGTTTCATAGGAGTAGCACAAGCTGCAAGTGCTACATCTTTAGACTGAGCTACTTTCAAAAGTTGTTTTCCTGGAAAAAGGAATACATATGCAATACATGACAACCATATCCGAGCAAAGGAGGCGAGTTGCTCAGCAGGAATCGCGCAAAGTTAACAAACTACACAAAACACTTTAAAAATTTATAGAGGGTTGCTTTTGTACAGCAAGTCTTTAGCAAGGTCGTCACCATGATGATGTGTGCTAACAAGTTTTATTTTGCTACGCAGAAAAAAAAAATGCCATTCACACTTGTCTGTGGAATAAAAATGTGTAAGAAATGACTCCTTAGTGATTTGTTGTATACTTTGGCAAAGTGAATTAGACCAACCCACAAGCCTAGCAGATTTAGTGGGTCTAGTCTTTGTGAAGCCTGGCTTCACACATTGGCGTGCCAAAATTCATGTGTCCCCTAGAAAAAATACACATGCACGCACACACACAAAGTTGTGAACACGTTTCGAGCAAGGTTCGATTATTCTGCTAACCTAAAGGCCTATTGTGCAGAAAATGTCATAGCTTCATGGTGGAAGAAAATTACCTGCAACCATTTTGCGTATTGGTTTTTGCTACAGCTGCAAGAAACTTCTAAGAGTGCATCCTGCAAGACCTGCAGTACCGACATGAGGCTTGTCTTAAAAGTTGGCAAAATGTACAAGACACCTCCTTCCACATTTCCAAATAAAAGAAATCCATACCTTGCTTCAAGCAGATATTTTCTGTACAATATACACCATGATGAATTTGAAAATGCCCTTGACAGGTAAGTAATACTGTTTAAAGTCAGCAATCTGTGTAGTGATATTGCAGCTTGCATTGATCCTTTACCCACTGCAAACAATACCAGAACATTGCCAGGGCCAGTTACACAAATACTGAAAAGTTTTGGAACACTGGCGAGACTTCCATAAATTGGCATGGCACACCTGCCATTTATACATCTGTAGTTCAAAGAAACAACATATTTTACTCAGTTCACTCATGCATTTTATTATCAGGAAGATTTGTTAAAATCTGAAGCACTAACATAGAAGTACAAAACTAAAACTGCCAATAGGCAGTGTCCAAATACACTGGGTGCTTTGTTAGCTGCTAGCACGTTTGGCCCCAGTAGGTGTGATCAACCTCATTTGTTCACTGCAATGTCCAAGTGCAGTAGCAGTGCATTGCTTCTGGCCCTGAATTTTCGGCAGAGCATACAGTGGGCATGGCAGTGGTATACTCTAACGCCAACTTGCAAAGTGATTACCTACTAGATGGGAAAGCACTAATCACTTTGCATTTTTTTCACGACACCATCATTCAGTTAAAGGGACTGAAAACCACCCATAACATATGACAAGATCCCAAGGGAAATGAAAAAGAGGAATGAACTAAAGAGAAAGAATCTAGCATTCTTTCATGTGAATAGTTTCAATGAATAATATTTGCATTTTAAAGCTGGACTTGAAAGCCACGGAAACTTATTTGTGACGCTGCCAGATGGGCAATCCTTTGGTACTGCATGAGGAGTCAAGAGTGCAGTACAAAGGTTACCGTTGTTTATGTGCACCATATTTAGCACTTAAAATTAGTCCAGATATCATCAGGCACCCCCACATTATTCCATTTTTATTAAAAATTAAAAAAAGAGCCCGCGCTGAGAAGCAGCAACTAGTGGAACTGAAAAACCATGCAGGGCCGTAGTCCACAAACAGGAACACAATACACCACAGCATAGGCTTCATTTACTAGGCCTCAGTTGTTTGCGAGCGTATATAATCGCTATTGCGTTTAGCTACCACTGTTTGCAACATGTGTTGCGTGTACAACTTTGTAGGCACTGCGGATTAAAGAATTCTGGTTAAAATGTTAGTTTTCTACGCTACCAACACCTTGGCTACACACTCTGACTGGGAAGCCTCCCACTGCACTAAAGAACACAGGTGCCATATACTAGATTAGTTGTCAGTGCCGTTAAATGACATGGCACAAAAGCAATTGCGGCTATGCTACACTAGCCACAAAGTGTTAAATAATGAACAGCAAAAAGCTGTTATTGTAAAACCTATGTAAAAAGCCAGTTTTCTGCAAAGAACTAAGCTCATCAGACAGGGGTATAAGCAGGTCATCTCCTAGAATTAGACTCTCGTGGAGTGGTATACTTGTAGTTTGTATAATTCACTGAAGCATTTTCATCTAAGTGTTGCAATGTGAGGACAAGTGATTAACCAGCGACGCTTCAATGAGTGATTGAGATAATGCTGGCAGGCTTTAAAGTGGCAAACTTGAGTACAAGTGTAATTGCGAACGTTTCTTGGCATTTTTCACAAATTGGTTATCCTTCGTCTGAAGTCACAAAGCTGTGCTGCAAGGTGCATGCCAAATTCGAAATCGACCCAATACAACCTCAATAAACCATTCCTGATGACAGGAAATCTTCCATGCGCCATGGTGTTTAACCAGGTGGAGTTTAAAACCTATGCAGGAGTGCCACTGAT
The DNA here is from genome assembly GCA_030522465.1 of Rhipicephalus appendiculatus. NCBI lineage: Eukaryota > Metazoa > Arthropoda > Arachnida > Ixodida > Ixodidae > Rhipicephalus > Rhipicephalus appendiculatus. The sequence goes on from JALIZH010018931.1 coordinate 928,110, forward strand.
GCTGCAATTTTGATAATGCTAGACGAATCATTCACCAGCCGTCTTTAGAGGTGCGTTTTCATCTGTGTCATTGCTCTCTGTGCTGAAAAGGAAACACATTCATGTGCCTTTTTAATACTTGATGTCCCAACACGGTTTGGGACCCAAGATAAACAGATAGCCATATCCTTGCAATAAGACAACCCAAACTGTTACTGTACAAAGGTACGTCAGAGGCCTTTATTTTCCGTCATGATGGCGGCATGTGGACCCAGCTTAAGAGTCGGCGATGGTGACCTCAACTTCGACACCAGGCTCGATGCTGATGGAGGTCTGTGCAAATCGGGTTAAAGAATACCAGGCTGCATTGTGTTGGAAGAAATTGTTACAGTTTCCCCGTCCCACAAAATGAGATTAATTCAAGTTTGACATTTTGCAACAAAATAAATCATTCCCCCCAAACTTCAACAGTGTAATTCGTATCAATAACAGAAAACTATAAATGTTTTCACATCGAAGGTCCTTTCGCGAATACTGCAATCGTGAATCTGTCCCCAGCAAAACACCAGCTGTATGTCGATGCATGTTAATTCAGTGACAAGACACCCTAATGGACATCAGCGGCCTTTACGAACTTCACCTTCAAACAACATTAGAGATTTCAGAAACTAGGCTGTCTGTAAGTGTCCACACCAGACAAAAAGAAGTTCCCAGCTCAGGTTTAACACCTCAAATATTTGCAAAAAGTCTGATGACATCAAAAGTACATACGAATGTGTTTTTCTTTGCACGTCCAATAATCATTGAGAAAGGCAGCATTGTAGCTTAGCTAATAGACAGCTTCCAACAAAGCTAATTAAGCAAAGTGTGGCCACACAGTGGAATGTCCCGCACGCTCATTTATCAAATTATTGCCCCATGAATAACAGAGCCTGCATTACTTGCTAGAACTTTTTAGGAAACAGCCACACTTGTACAGGGCACGGAACTGTTCTGTAAAAAGCAACGGGATGCTCTGCAGATGTCTCTACCTGAAAATGCAACTTCAACTAATCACCCAAAAGGATACGATCTGCTTGACGATCTCAGAGGGCGAGTGCAGGTCGATGACACGCTTGTAGATGCGCATCTGGTAGCGATCCCAGGTCTTGGAACCCTCACCACAGGGGGTCTTACGGGTGGTGATGCGGAGGGTCTTGGTGGGCATCCGCACGGGCCCCTTCACCCGCAGCTCCTTGTCCTTGGCCCCCCTTGATCAGGTCAGCGCACACTGCGGGGAGAGTGCGGCACTTGTAAATCTCGCCGATACATTCTCTTTCTCACCAAGAGTAACAAGAAAAAAAAAGAAGTTTTAATTCTGGGGTTTTCCACGCCAAAACTATACGATTATACGAAGCTAGCCGTAGTGGGGGGTCTACAGATTATTTTCAGCACTTCGTGTCCTTCGATACGCACCTAAATTTAGGTATGTGTACTTGAGCCCCCATTGAAACTCAGCCGCCATTGCCTGGAATCAAATGCACGTCTTCAAGCTTAGCTGCACAGCACCAACTTAACAATAAAATAAGCTACCACTGCAAGTGTCTCTTGCATTACCAAAATTACGCTAGTTTGTTCACGACTTGAGAAGGAAAACCACAATAAAAGAGGATCAAGGAGGAAATGAGAATATAGGACTGGTACTAGTCCCTGTGTTTATGGAATAGCACCAGTTACGTGCTCCAGTTTTGTCCTTATTCTCCACTAGCAATACGGTTTTCCATCTTATTGCAACCTGCCAGGCCGTTCTACTGAAGTCTGATTAGTTCTTGCTGTCTTATCAGCTTTTCCATTAGCACCCTGTTACAGCATAGGGCACACAACATTCCAATGGCATATTCGTAGCACTTATGAAAGGAGTTTCCCTGCTCCATACGGAGCAAGCCTGTTCCATTGGCAGATCTGGAGCAGCTCTGCCGCCAGGTCCACTCCACGGAGCAGCTCTCTACTCTGAAAAGAGTGGTGAAGCACCCCGCACGTCCGCGACCCAAACGCATAACCGTGAAAGGTGAGCTGTAGTGCAAAACGCAAAGAATGCTGGGCACGTCCAGAAGCAAATGAGTGCAAGCGTCCCCTGGCATTTGATTTGCTCTGGTGGGAGCGCCTGTGTTCCACTAGCAGATCTCCTTCGGTTGCCTTTTGCCGGAGTGGAGTGCTCGGCGCACAGTTCATCGGCCACTCTGAATCTGTCATTGAATTTCACAATTAAGGTAATTTGTGTGTAGACAATGCTTCGGCAAATGCATCCACATAGCAGCTGCCGCCGCTACTTTCGCAGTGGTACTCTAAAACAAGCACAGCCAGCCATGCCTGCTGATGCCCTGAAGAAGATTGATGTCTATGGAGAGTGCTGCACGTCGTGGGAGACCACACCAGTTCGGGTGACGAAATCGCTCCAACAACACACTTGCTTCCAAAGGCCCAGAATGCTGATTCAGCTGCACAGCAATCGCTCTTTGTTCAACACCTGCCGTTAGGATGTTAATCGTGGGTGCTGAAGTGTACACAATTCGTCCCCCCATGCAACATTGAGCTGACAGGCTGCACTTAGCAATAACTGGCCAAACCAACATCCTAAGCAAAACAGTTCGGACGTTCCCAAAGGCTATGCTTTACCAATATGTTTAGAGACTAGAAGTAGTTCCTACAGAAACTGCCCCCCATTATGAAAATAATTCGGAAAGTACCACACGCCTACATACAGTCGAACTCATAGGCGTGCGCAGGGTTCCCCTTTCGGGGGGGGGGGGGGGGGGGGTCGTCGCAACGCACCCCCCTCCCTATTACGTCAATGTATGAGGCTGACTTTGCCCCCCCCCCCCCCCCCCCCACCTCGAGTCGCAGCGCCATCCTCCCTATTGCGTCAATGTATGGGGCTGACACTGCGCCACCCCCCCCCCCCTCGTGCGCACTCCTATGGTCGAACTACAACCGCGTTCGGATTGTGCCGATCGGCCGGTGACGCTTCACAAAGTGTATAAGGCAGGTGGTATACACGACGGCACTTCTGCCAGTGCCACGAGAGAGCTTGATAAATCTAGGCGACTGAGTAAAACGCCGGTACCAGCGTCTCTCTTTGCTCACCCTTCTCCAAGCTGGCCACATTGCGACTCGTCAATGTGATCCTGATCCGGTGAACGGGCCAGGCTTGCGAGTCATCGACGGGCTTCGTGTCCTTGTACACAGACTGCAGGCACGGCACAATAACAAAACGAAAGATCGGCTCGGTACACTTTGTCAATCAAACAGGATGCACGCAATGACAATACAAGACACCAGTTGCACGCTGTCGTCGGCACTTTAGGCCTAGCGCACGCACTAAAGTACGACTATAAAGCAACTATTTCAAACTAAGATTTAAAAGAAGCGTAATCATGCAAGAGTAGCTTACCATGACGACCTAAAGAAACACTCCTCTGGCCGACTTAATCAAGGTATTTCGTGTCGAAACACTTGAACAGCGGTGAGCCAGGGAATTCACGTGTGCACGCTACACAAACGTGGTAGGAAAGAGAACTGCCGGTAGCGATCGCACTGCCACCACACGAGCGCCAAGTAAAGAAAAGCATGGCGGCCATGACGTATCTTGCTCACGTGAACACAAAAGCATAGCCTTTAAGATCTGTAATAACGGCTTAGAGATAACTGAACGCAACTAACGGTAATGCGTGAGTTACAATATTAGGTAGTATTTTGCATAAAATTACAACTATCTGACATAAATTAAAGTATAACAATATTTTACGATAGAGTTGATGGTTGTCCTCTTTTATTACGGGCTTGTGGCTTCGCATTTGCGTCAGCTTGTGTGCGAAACCACTATGATATAATCTCAGCCTTCTGCATTGCTTATAATTAAGCAAAGCAAAGCTTTTTCTTGTACGCAGTGCGGTACAACAGGAAGAGCTACATTTTACGCGAGTGCCACAACGCACCACCTGTGCGCGCTTTAATCGCCGATGACGTAACTTCCTCCATGTTTCCTAGCATGGCGACGTCTACTCTGTGCCGATCGGTGAGTGCACAATTTAACGCCCGAACCACCCTTTAATTCTTCATGCGAATGACCTCACGGTGACGGTAAATCGTCCACCGCGACTTGATCCAAGTATCGTCTCACTCGAACTATTGCGGTAAGCCCCCCGTACTGCGTGCAAGCGGCCGTGATCGCGTTTGTATGGAGCGTCGCTTCTTGGCCTGTGAACCGCCTGCGACTAGCTGGGTTGTTACTTGCGCGATGGAGCTCCCCTAAAACAGCTTTCTCTTGATCTCAGCTGCGCTTCCCACTGTCGACGCCACCTCAAAGCGACGACAAACTTCGTAGATGCCGGCACTTTGGGAGAAGTCGCATCCGTACAGTCTTTCCGACGACTACACACCTTATGAAACTCAACGTAGCATCGAAAAAAAAAGAAAAATAAAAGTGCGCAGCCGGACCCATCGTAGATTCGCAGCTGGTCTTCGGGCTACCGTGCGTTTTCAAAGGCTTTGTCAACCTCCCGTCGACGCCGTGCACAGATCAGGTAGCGATTCGAAGTTAGCGGCTAAAACGATCGCTGGTGTTGCCTTAGTTTTGTTCGCTTAAAGCGCGTATACTGAAACCAACCGTCAGCCGCCTTTGTTATACGGTGTTGAATAAGGGAGCATTCCACACTAGCTACTCGAAGAAACACTAGGATTACGCAGTAAGGTCCCCAGAGCGTGCATTGTTTACATGTATTGATCAACAACTCGTCACGCAAACTTGGGCCCACTTCACGTGAAGACTTCGAAAGCGGGGCGTTGGTTTTACAAGCTGTAAAACCCCGTTGTCCGCTTGTAACCACCGTTGATGCGAGGTCGCAGCGTTAGCTTGCTCCGATCTTTCATTTTATCTTCCAGCTGTTTATCTTCCACTTTATCTTCCATTTGCAAGGAACTGTTGTAGCTTTGCGATAAGCAACGTTTTGCTGGAAATTTATGCAGCGGTAACTGGTCCTTAATGCCTAAAGATATTGTTTGTTTGGCTTCTATACTCAAGCCGGATGCCTCTGAGCGGTATTTAATGGTCAACCCTTCTATGACACTGACATGTCAATAATATGAGTCTCTACCTGCTAGATTTCGCCTTATTTTAGGCTACAACGGCACCGAATATCGCGTGAAACTTTTACGAAGGCAGCATGAACTACTGTGGACCCTACAGACATTGGCTAAGCGTACAAAAACATGTCGCACTTGTTACTGGGACTACGTTTTCATTTGTATGCGTCCTGGTTTTGCTTGACCAAACTACGTGAATTCACCTTGTGAGATTTTTGTCTCACTTAGGTTAGTTTATTTACAGCTTCATTTAATACTGACATCACCACTACAGAGGCAGCATGAAGTACTTGATGGCAAGGGTCAATTATCTACAGAAAATGTCAGCTTTATTGCGAAAAACATTTTTTCATCTGTGTGTTTCGTGCTTTTTTTTTTACCAGGCTACATGGAATGGACCTTGCAAAATTTTTGTCTGGCTTAAGTTAGTTTATTTACAGCATTGCCATTTTTTGGGCGTGTTGGTAAACAGAACTTGAAAACATATTCAGCGCTAGCAATACAAGGACATGAGAGAGACACCACGGTGCGCTAACTTCAACAATTTTATTCCAAGGAAACAACATACTATTTATCCGTGCACAGGGCGCCACCAGTCCACGCACTAGCCAACCAGAAAGGCTCTTTCCCTATCTAAAAGGTCAATTGATGGTGCACTCACACACGTGTCACCATTGCGAGAGATAGCTTGCGCTTCTATAATCTCTCTGACGTCTTTATCTTTGTGCTTCGCCAGAACCGTGCAGGAACCGAACATTGGTGCGCAACCGCACTCCAAGCAATGAACAGACAAGTGACCATAATTGTTCTTGTTAGTAACGTTTAACCGGTGTTCGCGAAGACGATCATTAAGGCATCTTCCCGTCTGACCTATATACTTATTTCCACAGGTCAGCGGGAGCTCATAAACTACCTCTTGTACACACTCTACTGGAGGGTCGCGATGGTTCTTGGAGCAACCGACAGCTGGCTTCCGGTACGGGTCCGTTAAGCGGCATAACCTGCCAAGCTTTTCCGGTGCTGAAAAAATTACTTTGACGTCCACACGACTAGCCATTTTCTTAAGGTTGTGAGCCGTTTTGTGCAAATAAGGCACTACCGCCACTCTGCTCCTACTCTCCACCTGTTGGACTGCTGCATCCCGTGGACTACTCTCCAAGCGGCATCTTTTTAGCAGACCCTCGACAACAGACACCGCAAGTCGCTGTTCGTGTCTTCTTAGGGAGGCTGGCGCGTAAGCCTTGCAGAGTCTTCTGCCACAGGAATTCCGTGCCGCTGCTGATGATAGCCAGGAAGTCTCTCCACTCCCTGCTGGCGTTTTGTGACCTTCCTGGAACTTCCAAGGAGGTCCTCAGCAGATCTTTCAACATCCGAGCTTGCCTTTGCCACTCACTTCTCAGAATCCTTAGGACTCTGATGCCGTGCTCGGTTGAAGGAGCAAGCCCACCAAACAACCGCACAACTTCACTGGGTAGATGCTTGCAGCGGATGAAGAAGGAAAGTGAGCGAGCTTGGCAATTGGCGTGGATCAAGAGGGGTGCAACTGAACACGGACTTAACGAAGAACACAGAAAAGAGCCCGATGTACTAGAAATGAACTTTAGCATTGCCATTTTTTGGGCGTGTTGGTAAACAGAACTTGAAAACATATTCAGCGCTAGCAATACAAGGACATGAGAGAGACACCACGGTGCGCTAACTGGTTAAAAAAGCTGGTTAAAAGGAGTATTGCCAATCTTTGTTTTGGAAACGCGTTGAAGATGTCCTGCCACCATAAGATTCAAGAAAGTCTTAACAATCAGTCTGAAAGGTTAGCGGCAGCAGGTTTTCCACAGTCGGTGCAGGTGTCTGTTGTCGAGGGTCTGCTAAAAAGATGCCGCTTGGAGAGTAGTCCACGGGATGCAGCAGTCCAACAGGTGGAGAGTAGGAGCAGAGTGGCGGTAGTGCCTTATTTGCACAAAACGGCTCACAACCTTAAGAAAATGGCTAGTCGTGTGGACGTCAAAGTAATTTTTTCAGCACCGGAAAAGCTTGGCAGGTTATGCCGCTTAACGGACCCGTACCGGAAGCCAGCTGTCGGTTGCTCCAAGAACCATCGCGACCCTCCAGTAGAGTGTGTACAAGAGGTAGTTTATGAGCTCCCGCTGACCTGTGGAAATAAGTATATAGGTCAGACGGGAAGATGCCTTAATGATCGTCTTCGCGAACACCGGTTAAACGTTACTAACAAGAACAATTATGGTCACTTGTCTGTTCATTGCTTGGAGTGCGGTTGCGCACCAATGTTCGGTTCCTGCACGGTTCTGGCGAAGCACAAAGATAAAGACGTCAGAGAGATTATAGAAGCGCAAGCTATCTCTCGCAATGGTGACACGTGTGTGAGTGCACCATCAATTGACCTTTTAGATAGGGAAAGAGCCTTTCTGGTTGGCTAGTGCGTGGACTGGTGGCGCCCTGTGCACGGATAAATAGTATGTTGTTTCCTTGGAATAAAATTGTTGAAGTTAGCGCACCGTGGTGTCTCTCTCATGTCCTTGTATTGCTAGCGCTGAATATGTTTTCAAGTTATTTACAGCAGCATTTAATACCGATATCACCACTACGGAGGCTGTGCGAAGTACTCCGTCGCCTTACAGGCATTGGTGAATTCTATAAAAAACACGTCACATTTATCCTGAGAAACATGTTTTCACCTATGTGTCCAGCGTTTGTTTTGACAAAGCTACGGGCAAACTTAGACTTCATCCAAGGATAGATCCAAAACATTCTCGGATAAATCGAGTGGCACTCATTGTTGTAACTGTGCATGCTGTGCAAGGTTTTTCCTTTAGGTGGCATTGTCTGTGTGAAAAATTCACAGCTGGCTTTGCGTTCATGGGTTTGAAACTGCAACGTTGCTTTATATGCAGCTGTGACTCTTTCTTTTTTCTATTCTTTTTTTTTTCTTGTTTGGACATGATGCTGAAGTATTATGGAAAACTGCATTGCTTTGGGTTTGTTTGGATCTTCTTTGTTTTACTGTTTCATGAAGGGCAGTAAGTGAAGGTTCTGGGACTAGTGTGTATGAAAATAGTACAGTCTATAACAAAAAGAAAAACTTGACACAAACACTTGCAAATCTGTTGCAGTCCTGAGCAATGCACGTGATTTGGGATCGCACCTGACTACCATCTGTGGATCCATAGTCTGCAGCACATATCCCCATTGTAATTTATCAAACACAACATTTAAATTGCATGCTTCACACATTTGATGTTAAAACAAAAAAATAACCCATACAGAAAGTGTGGGCAATCGCTGTCATGCGTGCATGGGTATTTATTGCCTTATACCCACAAGGTTGCCTCATAGCTGATGGGGTGTCGCTAAGCAGGAAGTTGTGCGTTTAATCCCAGCTGCAATGGCCACCTTTTAATGGTTAATGGGCGTAGGGATGCAAGAACGCTCCTTTACAGTGATTTTGGTGCACAAAAAAAAAAAAGGTAGCTAGTTGAATTCAGAACTCCAATATCAGCCACAACGCTGCATGTTTTCATAGCTGTTAACTCCACAATTTTTTAGGTGAATGCTTTGGCACCATTGTATGTGATAATAGCATAGTTTATTACAACATTTTAAAATGATTCCATGCAAACAACCACAGTCTGCAGAAAGAAACACTTTGTGATTGGGAGTTGTTGACATGTCGTTGGCAGTAACTGCTTTCATATACATGAAAATGTGCGCATGTTGTTAAGGAAAAAAAAAAGGGGTACTTGTAAAGAGTGTTTAAAAATTTATGGTGCTAAATGTAATTTTTCAGCAGCTACATCCTTAAGGTTCCTGGCAATAATACATGTGAATTATGGAAACAGCAATAAAGAATTTTGTACATATTACCTTCCTCCATTCGTCTCTTCTGCTGGAAAAACATGCAAGAATAAAAATTTTGCAATATTTTACACAGACAAGGCACAATGATATCAGCAGCATTACCTGGAGGTCAAGCTAAGCCTATGCATAAAGATCAGCAACGTGTTTTATTCCAACTGCCAGCGTAGCGTAATATTTGAGCCTGAAGTTTAAATTAGCTTATCAAAGAATACCACGCTTTGACTCCAAATGACAGTTGGTTTAGTTGTCTGGCAGTAACGTTCAATCTGGCTTGCATACCCGTCAAGCAGTGATGAATTGCACATTGTTGCATTGAATAGAAAATACTTGGTACACATTTTTGTGATTACCGAGAGGCGCTTTGTGAAGCAGCAGCCTGGTCATGTTTCACATTTAGAAGTGGTGCTGGCAGAAACGTTCTGTGTCTTGATTCGTTCTTGCTTGATTACATAGAAGCTGGCACTGTAGTAACAGTGTGGTGTCAGAATCTCTCGGGCTAGTTCAAAGTGTTCACCTATAGTTCTGCAGCTTCCAGGAATAGGGTGCATTGATGAGCGCTCCTAAGCGACAAAAGTTGACAGTAGTTGTCGCATGGTATTGTAGTACAATTGATGAATAGCTCAGATGGCTAGGTGGGTCCCATCCTGTCGTCAGAAGTCACAGAGCGTCCACATCACGAAAAGCCGAGCGTATTGCGTTGGTGATTCACCTCTCGTTCGTTCAGAACATCACATTCAAAACAGCTTGTCTTGGAGATGCGTTCGTTGTTAGGAGAATAAATATAGTGCTGTTTTCTGCAGCCTATGAGGGAGCACAGCTGACGGCCACAAAGAAGGGAGTAGGGGGAGCAAGAGCTCAAAAGTATTGCTAGTGCACATCTACCCAATCATATAATTACTTGCCGTGTTATGCTAGCAGCTTCCCAACATTGCTTTTTTTTTTACGCACGTACACATCCCGCAAATCACAATCTACTAGCACCATTGCATGCTTCATCTTCAAATTGTCGCTTGTCATTGTTGTCCTATTTTTATGTTGTTCTAAATACTTGCGAACAAGATTCATATGTGTTTGTACATTTATTTCCTTATAGATTTCTATAATGCATATGCCGCCAATTGAAACATGTGGAAATGTATTCCACTCATTGCTTTCATCCTGAATAGGCCTGCCATTTTTATTTATTTTGTTTTCTTGTCACTGCAATTGCAATATGTAGGATGTTCCTTGCAGCTGCCTGCTGTAAAAAGTGTAAGACCATAGTGAAGCATTCCTCGCTTTTAGTTTCACACTTTCCATCAAGCCTTAATTGTATTGATGGGAAATACAATATTATTATTACTAATGGAGAGGAGATAACTAGAACTTTTATCGGAATGTGCAGCATCATTCTCAACCCCTCTTCGTTATCAGCGCATTACATGAAATGTTACTTCACTCCACTGATGGATCAACCTATCGCAGGCGTGAAGGCAGGATAACTGCTGGTCATTAACAGTAACAAACTGGATTCCATGAGAAGACAAGCATGCGAAGGGGAGGCAGAAAGTTAAGTGGGCAGATGAGATTAAGAAGTTCGCGGGTATAACGTGGCCACCGCAAGCACAGGACCACGTTGATTGGCAAAACTTGGGAGAGGCATTGCCCTGAAGTGGGTGTAATCAGGCAGGCTGATCGTGATGATGATGATTGCAGGCGGCCATGGGTAGAGCCAGCCGTTGCAGCGTCCTGGCGTCGTCCGGCAGGCTGCTGGCCCTGTGGCTGCTGATGAGCCTGTTCACGGGCTGTGCGGACACATTCTACGTTCCCGGCGTGGCGCCGGTGGAATTCAGCCGGGGTCAGCCTATCGAGGTGAAGGCCGTCAAGATGACCAGCACGCTGACGCAGCTGCCGTACGCCTACTACTCGCTCAACCTGTGCAAGCCCAAGAACGGCACGCTCAACTACAAGTCCGAGAACCTCGGTGAGCAGAGCAGCGAGTCTCATCGGAGTTGATCTGCACGTATGTGGCGTAGATTAGTTAAGTAGTCACCAAGGAGGTTTGAAAAAACTGCTGAAGTGGAAATCATGCCCGGAAAGGGAAGCCAAACCTCAGCTATCTTACTCCAGGCACAGTAAAACGTCACCATACAGCAGAGAAAAGGCAGAGTTTGCCTCACATGCTGCACAAGTTTACTATCATTGATTTTCCCTGACAGGCAGAGCTGAATGAGTGTATTATTGTTTCCGGTTTCCTCAAGAAGTCTCAAAGCCTTAGCAAAGTTATGTAGAGATCAAGTTACAAATATTCATCCAGGTATATTACTTTTGTTAGGAACAGTAATCTCTTATTTTATATTTAGGCTATCTGCTGCTAAGACTTTGTGAAAGCTTCCATTCCAGAAATTTTTTTAAAACCTCCTTGGTTTCAAAAGAGATTTTAATCCAAGTGCGAGACGTGTGGACTTGCACAATTTGTCGTCCAAACTTCTTGCATAGCTTCCACAACGTTGCATCTGATTTATAGAATGTGGTGGAGCCACACATTATAGGAAACGAAATTGTCATAGCTAGGAAGCTCCGAACATAGCCGAACCTCAGAACTCTAGGAACTGACAAGCGAGCAGTGAGTGACAGCAGCTCTCCACGACTCTTCGACGTGGCTTGCAGGGGAGGTCCTCCGCGGGGACCGCATCGTGAACACGCCCTACGAAGTTCACATGGCAGTGGACCAGAAGTGCAAGCTGCTGTGCCACATCAGGGACACTGACCCGCCGCCCATCTCGTGGCAGCTCGAGGACTCCCAGACTGCCGCCCAGCGCATTCGGCACCAGTACTTTGTCCACCTGTGAGTGGCTGGCACTCTTCGCACTGAGATTTTTAATTATATTACTGTAGACTCAGTAAACAGAAATCTGTTAAGCGAAACTGCTGCTTAAATGGAACAAGTGCTTCTGACAAGATTGGTTTCGTGCTCGTATTCTGCACCCTTGTTCACCTCTCAGTAAATGGAACTCCTGTTAAATGGAACATGTTTTCCTGGTCCCTTCAGCTTCCATTTAATGAGAGTCTACTGTATTACGATACTTATTATTTACTACATTAAATGGCTTACATCACTTAACGTTAATAAAACATCCTCACTTCCTTACCACCACCATTGGACACGCTTCAACAGGTGCCAAGTAAGTAAGGGAAATTGACAGTGAGCCGTTGTTAGCCCAAAGCCACAAGGAAAAACATATGAATTTCTCTGAAAGAAAGCTTCTTAGAAGCCGAAAAATCTGTCCTGGTCCAGGAATCAAACCCGGGACCAACATGATTGCAGGGCGGTCGCTCTACCAGTTGAGCTAACCAGGAAGCTAGCAAATGGTAGCGCGAGAGCGAATGGACGAACTTAAATGAATGAATGAATGAATGAACGAATTCGAAGCGTGTGGACAGAGAATACAACTAATTGGTTCTGCGGAATTCCGCAAAGTGGCAAAAGGGTTAAGAAAGGGAAATTGACAGACACCCGATCGTAGCGCAAAGCCATGAGAAAAAGGCAAAATGAATTAAAAAATGTCACCCGTGTATTTAGACTTAATGTGTGCTGAAGAACCCGGGTGGCAACGAGTAATCTCGAATCACTGTAGTCTGCCTCATAATCATATCGTGGTTTCGTAAAATTCCTGAATTTTTTTTTACCACCATCGTGATTATGCAACTCTGACCTGTTCCTTTTATGATTGCCTTGTACTAACCAAAACAAACACTGTCAAATATCTTGACACTCACTTTTCTTGTGCCCTCAAATGGACCCTGTACATAAATCGGTAAACTCTTCAACTGAGCCCTAATATGCTGATCAATTAAACCTCCAACCTGCGAGACTTTTTGATATATTCTGAACTAGACTATGTTAGCACTGTCTTGGATCTTCATTTAGCAAGCCTATCCAGCACAGTTCAGTTAATTTAAAAAACGCAAAACTGGGGTCATCCTTTGCAATTACTCCCAGTGCATTTACTTATCTAACAGCATAGTGAGTTAAGTATTCCAATCTTAGCCTTTATAACCGTTTCTCGCAGGTACCGTACTCTAGCAGGTAAATGCTTAATTTGACCAGCTCATCACATGTCCTGGCCCACTCACTCAAATGCTCTTCATTTTCAGTATGCCCACTTCTACATTTAGAGTACTTCTTCACGCGCATCTAGAAAAGTTAAAATTGTCTGACCACTCCCACTTTTAAACTTTTATGGATGTCAAATGCAGTGTTGGATTTGGCAGAGTAGTCACATGTATGTATTTTTTTCTTTAAAGGGCCCGTCAACAACCCCGAGGTCCAAAAATTGTTATAGAGAGAAATATGTGCACTTTTGCTATGTGAACCTGCCGCCGCAAGAATTTTGCGAATACGCGCAATAATAAGGAAGTCACAGGGTTAGAACATCCGTTTCAGCTGGTTTCAAATTTTCGTGCGGCCTCTCCACCCTTCTTCGCTGTAGAAATGGGGAGGCGTAGCCCGTCGTCGTGACTCCGCCCACTTCGGCAACGTGACACGACGTCAGTGATACGTCATCGGCGCGCAGCCAACGACAGAGCAGGGCTTCCCCCACATGAGCACGTGTCAGCGGCGCAGGGAGGAAGCGCGATGCGAAGAGACGACCCTTTGCCTAGCGGTAAAGTAGCGAGACGCCTCTTTATCTCGGAGGCTTTCGTTCTGGCAATACCGCTTCTCCCGGTAGTCTCGGGCTCTACAAAACGGCAGAGGGCAGCACAGGAAAATGAAAATGCGTACTGCGCGGCCGAAACTGCATCACCGTAGGGCCAAGGCGCTGTTTCGTAGGGCAAAAGACCAATCGACGAGCTCAGTGCCACGTCAGGTCGGCGATCGCCGACTTGACGTCACTGCACGTACAAGGAGGATGGGTCAGGTGTAGGAAAGCAGCGCGGGAATTGTTTTTCGAAATGGAGGGTCTGCGCGGCGCGCAGCGCTGTAATATTCGGGAAATGTGGTCGCCGCGGTCTACTGTACGAATTGGCTAGCTTGTTTGGGGGGGTGTTAAAAAAAAGTAGGAGCCTGTTGACGGGCCCTTTAACAAAACATTTTCTTCACTCTGCTTCCCCCCCCCCCATTTTCCTCTACGCTTGGGAAGCTGCCTAGGCAAGTATGCCAGTAAGCTAGGCCAATTCTGCAAAGCCATAGCTCTGGTAATCATCAAAACCAGTTTCATAAATCTTCAGAACTGTTAAAGGGAACCGAGACTGTCGAATCCTGTGCATTTGATGTTGTAAGTGCAGTTCACTGACCAGACAGTAACCGAGCTAAAGTGCACAGATGAGTAGGCAGTCGACTTCTGTCTCACTGCACCATACAGCTTTGTGATCCAAGTCACAGTTGCAAGATAAAGCAGTAGTTTTGTTTCAGACAAAACTCTGAGAATATTCTCGCACTTCTTTCCTGTTCACATTGCAGGCTTGCGGACAACATGCCATGCGCGACACGCCTTGAATCATTTGACAGCAGTCAGCCGGTTTATGAGCATGGCTACCGGCTTGGATTCATAGAGAATGACAAGGTATTACTTTGCGCATTTTCATTTCCTTTAGCAGAAAAAAATTTTTGTGCATGCCTTGGTAGGTGTTTGTGTGTCCGTTAGGGGTGGAGGGGGGGCTTTGCTTGCACGCATGTGTTTAGGCTGTGTGTGTTCTTTGTTGCTTTATTTGCTTTTTATATACAACAAACGCTCATGCCTGAAGCATGTGCACTTGGAGTTAAGCATATTCTCAGAGTTTTGTGGGCACACTAAAGTAGTCTTGTGTTGCAAACAAAACACAGATGTATTCAACATCGTACTATACTGACTTGCTAATGTAATATATTAACGGCAATGGTTGATGCCCATGTGTTTTGCTTTGCAGCCATTCATCAACAACCACCTGAAGCTCATTCTCTACTACCATACCGAGGACAAGTAAGTGTTTCAGGATGTGCTACCTTGATTTGCACCACTTGTAGTGCCTTTGACTCTTTTGGAAAGTTTTACTCCAAGAGAGTAAACTCTTTTACTCCCTTAGAGTAAGACTTTCCAAGAGAGTAAGACCAAGATAAAGAAAGCAGAATATTATTTTGAAACTACCTATGCAGTAAACACACACATGGTTGCAATTTTATTTGCCTTTTGGCGACTTGAGGTCCGAATAAACTTCATAACACTGGTAGTAGAAGTCGTTGTTGGCTTAGTGTGTTAAGCATATACTTCAAAGAAAGAGTTAGCACAAAAAACACAGGTTCATAAGGAAGGGTATGGGGACATGCGCACAAGATATTTGCGCTTGTCCCTGTACCCTTTTCCTGTGAATGTGTCTTTGTTTCGTGAAAATTTTTATGTTGAAGTATGCATAATAATGGTATATTGCATATATTTTCTGAAGTTCTAAAATTGAATATGTAGTGCTCTAATTGCCTTGTTCTGCTTCCTTCCTTTTTTGCAGTGAGCACTTCAGGGTCGTTGGCTTTGAAGTTGCCACCAAGAGGTTTGTACTGCAGTTATATATAAACTCATTGAATTGCGCTTTTTCACCTTTCTTTATTACGTTTCACATTATCAGTTATTGCTCCCAAGGAAGCATTGGTTGTATTGAAGCTGTCACAGATTTCCTTGTTACCTAAGGCTTGAGCCAAATGCTAAATCAATTTTAAAACACTTTTCATGACTCTCTAAAAAACTACACGTGAAGTCTTGACGACTTTCTAATGCATGACAGTGCCATCCAATCTCAATGTACTGTCCTGGTGTTATGATGTGACGAAGTTGAAGCGTGAGTTCAAGGATTGAAGTGTTTGTTGGGTGAACTTATACCTAGCAAAACAAAAGAACGCTCACATTACAATGATAGTCACGAGTGCAGCCATCAGTCACTGGTGTCTGGTCAACTAAATAAGCACATAAACTTTTCAAGCACACTGCATTGTGCATTCCAGCATAATCACACGGGCTCCACTTCTCATTGATGTCGGTTTCGTCTTCCGAGTATATATACATTATTATAAAATATTCAAAATATGAATCAGGCACTCCGTTATTAATGTCTGTCGACTATAGACTATTTTACAAATGGGTTTCAGTGCCACCACATAGGGCTGGTAATGTTTTCATTTTGTGTCTTTTAACAGCTAAACGAACAGTGCTACAGTTGACGCATATGCATAGGAACTGTTGGGCTGGTGCGTTCAACTTTTCGTGACCTTATTAATTCACACCGCATTATAGAAAAATAAGCAAACATTCGTTTAACAGCCCAATGTGGTAGAGCCCACGTGTCTTGCATAAAATTGTCTATCGGCATGCATGCTTGTAATGAATGTCGGACGTAACAAAGCTAGCTTCGTGTTGAACGCAACTGTATTGTAATGAGGGTTTGCCGTAGTGGTTTCATGGTGGTTCTCGCAACCCTCTGTGACGCGCAGCGTGCACAAGGATTCGATGAAGTTCCTGAAGGGCGGCTTCTGCGAGTTCGACCCGAGCCAAGCCAAGAAGCAGGAGGTGAACGAGAACGGCATCACGGACCTGTACTTCAGCTACGAGGTGGAGTGGAAGCAGAGCAGCATCCGGTGGGCGTCCCGATGGGACACCTACTTGGCCATGACCGACGTCCAGATCCACTGGTTCTCCATCGTCAACTCGGTCATCGTCGTCTTCTTCCTCTCGGGTGAGGAGCCCAGCTCCTGTCGTGTTCAAGTGTCAACTTCGAACGGAGAATAACAGAGAGCTAAGCTGGTTGGCACGTATTCACATTAAAAGACTGGACATGCAAACGTGGACACTAGACAGAAGTCAAGACAACACGAACGCCAACTCTGGTGTTAACCAGAGATTAACGGAACATAAGAGATCACTAACCGGAGGCTTACCAATCGATCTTTAGTACATTGTTGAGAGTGCAAATGCACGCTGAAATTCAATTAACGCACAGTCTCATACCAGTACAGGAATGAAGAAAGGCGTTTAAAGGGCAGACAACTGCCCCAAAGGGGCGGCAAAAATGTGAAGATGCACTTTATGGCGATAACATGACCTTTTACTGGTGTATATTGTTAATTCTCTCTATATTAGCATTAGTCAAGTTATTATCTTTCCTAACTTAAAACATGCAGATATGCCTTCGTTTGTACTGAGCAGAACAGTGGTACTACTGAACAGAACAGTGGTACCACCTTCGCTTAACGTATGACCGGATGCCCATGAGTGGCAGCACGAACGTTGTTAGCCAAGGGCCTTGCGGCACCTGCCGACGAGTTGTAGAAGCAAGAGCACCTCGTGGCCTCCGCATTGAGCTCCAGCAACTAATCGCGGAGGCCAGTTGAACGGGCACACCTGTCGCTTTTCCCATAGACACTAGAGCCAGGGTTGCCTTCTGTGCGAATTTGGTGGGATGCACCATTTTGATTGTAGACGGGTTCATTTCTTCAGGCATGCTGACCATGATCATCGTGAGGACGCTTCGCCGAGACATCGCCCGCTACAACAAAGACGAAGACTCGGTGAGTGCCATGAAGGAGTGCAGCTTTTTGGCCTGGTCGGTTCTTTATGCTATGGTGTCATTTATATCAGTGAAAACCTCTTAGCTTGTCATTCGAATGTAACACAGTGGCAACAGAGTTCCAGTCCAGTGCATGTCATATATGAAAGATAGCAAGAGATTATGATAATACAAAAGACAGTGTAGGTTAAACATTAACTTAAAAGGTAAAAAAAGCCAAAAAAAACTTCGCGTCGAAAAGTGTTGAAATAGTGATAACATGTCCTCCTTAGCTTTAACTCAAAAACACGAGATGATGTGAAATTGTCTGTTTAGTGCTCGGAGCTGTCTTCCAAGTGTATTGTAGTACACCTCGTTACAGCAGACCTTCGTAGTGAAGAAAATTTCAGTCTGAAGAAGATTTATGTCAGAAGGGTGTGGACTGCGTCGCACGAGCAGCAACTGCAAACTTCATGAAAAGGTTAAAGGACGACTGAATATTGCAAACTAATTTGCATTATTCTGTGTTCATGTGCTTCAAGTTTTCGATCAATTTGCCCTCGCACTGCTATTTGCTAGCTTCCTGGTTAGCTCAACTGGTATAGCAACTGCTATGGAAAGGCGTTGATTTCTGGTTCAATTCCTGGACCAGGACAAATTTTTTCTTCATCTTGAAAGCTTTCCTTTCCGAGAAATCCGTGTGCAAACGGGTGGTTATCAACAATCCCTTTCATAACTCTTCCACCACCTTGCAGGATTCCGCAGAACTTATTTGCAACCATTGTACGTGCTGTGGGCTCATCGCTTGTTACTTCACATTGAGATGACAGACAGCACGGAAACCGCTCTGCTGCCTAGAGTGACCATATTCCCTTGCACCAGCGTATTGTAGTTACACGAGATCGGACTCAAAAGAGTGTCTTCAGTAGGCTTGTGCGAATATTCAATCACTTCGAGCATTCGATCAAATATTACAGTATTCGAATTCGCTTCGATTCGAATTTAAATTATTGGAAATTTCAAAAGTATTCGAAATGAACGAATAGGTGTCCGCATGTAACCTCCCCTGTAAAGGTGGTCTCACTGCAGTGGAGAGGTGCTCTACCGTGAATACACCTATCCACGAAAAATCCGCACTGCCGCGAAGCCACACTTCAGATTACCCTCGCATCAATTCATCATTTTTTAAGTTTAAAAGTTTGTTATACCAACTTAAATGCTCTAAGTATACTTAATTCTAAAACGTAACTTATTTTACCGGTTATCACTTGCATTCTACTGAAAATCAAATTTCGCTACTACTCAAAGTTGCTTCCACTTCCTTTGAACCAAATACAATGACATTTGCACATGCCTTGTTTGAATTTTTAAATAATATTGTGCAGGTTAGTGAGGTCCAGATATTCTCATTTTTTGTATAATATGTGATATACACTATTCAAATTCTATTCGAAATTATTCGTCCAAATCACTATTCGCTTCGAACCTAAAATTTACTATTCGCACAAGCCTAGTCTTCAGTACTGCTCATAATTAGGGATACACCCTTTGTATCTCATCAATGCAGTGCGTGAAATTCACTGACTTCTCTTGTTTTTATTTTCTTCGGCACAGGAAGATGCGATGGAGGAGACTGGCTGGAAACTGGTCCACGGTGACGTCTTTCGGCCGCCCCAGTACCCCAAGCTCTTCGTCGCCGTCGTCGGCAGCGGGATTCAGATCTTCTTCATGATGTTTATCACAATTGGTGAGCGGCGATATATTGTGAGCTGCCCTGCTCCCCACGTGTCTAAGCATTGAAAATGGTGTGCTGTGAGTGCTAAGGAAGCTGTTCGAATCTATCAGCCTGGCTAACACAACACAAGCTTTCTGAGCACATTAGTGCCGAAGTGTAAGAGCTTGTCATTTTGTTCAATGCTGTCCCATTCTCTAATTCCCAGTCTTCGCCATGCTGGGTATGCTGTCTCCAGCCTCTCGAGGGGCCCTCATGACTGCTGCCATCTTTCTCTACGTCTTCATGGGGTGAGTTTAACGATGGCGGGTGTGAGTGGCCACTCGGAACGCAGGCTAACAGGCTGCGCCTTGCTATTCATGGAGTAAAAACCGAACCTGGCTTGCAGTTTCAATTTTAATGAGCATTTACGTCGATGCAGCAACTAGTCTGTGTGTATTTCACATTTGCAAGTTACCTTGTGCAGAAAATGTGGCCACTTGAGTATGGCCAAGGGTGCACGGCAGTTGCCAGACGTATGTCAGGGCTGGCTGCTTAAAGGACTAGTTAAAGATTATAGTCTGCTGATTATCTTGCCAAAATTAATTCAGTAGCACTTCAATGCTAATTTGGTGTTTCCATTAAGTACGGACGACCCTGTACATGTGCCTGCAATGTCTGCCACTGTCGGGCATGACGGAAGTGTTCTGCATGTGGCCGGGCTCAGTAGCACTGCAGCTTGGAAGCTTTAAGGCTGGTTCACACCGGCGACTGGTCGCGCGACTGGTCGCGCGACCAAGTTAGTAGCTTTGCGACTGCTCGCAAACGGTCGCAAACAGTCGCTTTGGTCGCAAAGCGACTGCTTTGACTCAGTCGCTCGCTTGCGCAACTTTTCAGTCGCGCGATTGCAGTCGCAGGACGGCTAGAATCAATCAGCGAAGCCCAGAAGTGATGTCAGTTTTTGTTTACACCGGGCCCATTGCTTTTTTTTTATTGCGCTCGCCCACTGCCGCCGCGTCGCGTCGTCTGCTCGGCGTCCGTTTGCGCGCACGCGAGTGAAAGCAAGCAGACGGCAGCGCTGGAAAGGTCAACATGGCGACACCTGTGGATGCAGTTTCCTTCCGCATCGATTATATCACGTCGTCGTCCTGCGCTGTGTGGTCCGTATGTTCACAACCTACGCATTTATTTGCTTTATATTTACGTCCTGAAGCTTCGAGAGCAATGTATTCGTCGGTACTTCGCAGTGTTTCCAAGATTCATGCTCAAATTCTTGGAGACAAGGCTTAGCAGGCACAGCTAAAGAACACAGCTAATCTCAATAATAAAGACAGAACATACCTGATGCTTTGTCCCCAGAGTGAGATGACAAGAAGCGATAGCTGATTTCACCATTTATTCATTGCTGTGAAGAGAGTGGGCGAGTAGCAACCGCGATTTCGGATCGAAGCGGGCGGTCGCGTCTGCACGGGTGCTGCCATGTTGTCTTCTAGCTTCAGTCGCAAAGCGACTAACTTGGTCGCGCGACCAGTCGCCGGTGTGAACTAGCCCTTATTGTTATTGTTCCCTTGACAGAAGTAAAATTGATTGATTGATTTGATTCATTGATCGATCGATCAAGCTTTGGTGCTACCTAACAAAGTACAGAATGACTATTTTACGGTCCCGTAACTTGCGACTCTCTACTCAACAGCTTGTTTGCTGGCTACTTCTCGGCCCGCTTGTACAAGACCTTGCGAGGTGTCCAGTGGAGGAAAGCAGCCTTTCTGGTACGTTGCTTTGCTTCTTCTCTGGATCAGTATGAGATCGTTGGGGCCCGCGGTTTGGCCAGTTTGGCCATTTTGTTGGCATGCAGTCAGCTTTATAAGTGACACGAAAATGTGAGTGTTCAACTAGAAGCAGCAAAGGCAGCGGAAATTTCTATGCACCGACAAGCAAAAAGTTCGAATTGACCGAATTTGTGCTTTTGGGCAGTTTGAATTAAGCGGCTTTAGAATATATTGAAAACATAGCTGGTACTTTGCCATCAACTTGCTTTACACCTGTTGGGACTTGGCTTGATTTAGTTTACACTCATTCCTTACTCACAAGAAATTTTTGCACAAAAGTATACTTTGGCAGGCTAGCTGGTTGATATTCATTATGTATGGATGTATATTCAGAGCTGTGTCAACGTCTTCCTTTCTATTGTGAAACCAATGCAATCTTTTCTCTTTCACGCAGACATCAGTCCTGTATCCAGGCATAGTGTTTGGAACATGCTTTTTCCTCAATTTCTTCATCTGGGGAAAGCACTCTTCGGGAGCGGTGAGTTAGATTCTGGAATTATCGCCAAGGCTCGTTAGTGTTTTGCATTGGCCTTTGGTGCTCAAAGTCACAGATTTTGTGACAGTTTCTAGTTCTCAAGGTTATTGAATTGATTTCTTTGCTATGCATAGCCTGTTTTTCCAAGTTGTCATTTTTAAGCACTCGTATCGCAGTATCAGCTTACACACTAACTCTAGAAGTAATCTGGTCACCGGAATTGATACTGTAGCGCGATGTCGTGCTAGTCTTGATGTCACTAGGTGTGCCATGCTAAACTTGGTTTTAATGTGAAAACAAGATATCTTATCAGCATTTACTGAGCTTCACGCTTGATCAGAGCCGTCTCTGTATACAGGAGATTTGTGTGGTGTAGTAAACTCGACTTTTTAAATTGGTGTCAGTACCCCTTCAAATGACAATATTCTACAATTATATTCCCTTGTGAAACTCATCACCACTTTTTAGCTGTGGTTTCTAATCTCTGGTTATGGTGCAGGTTCCCTTTGCCACCATGGTGGCACTGCTGTGCCTCTGGTTCGGCATCTCGGTGCCCCTGGTGTTCCTGGGGTACTTCTTCGGGTACCGCAAGAAGCCCTACGAGCACCCAGTGCGCACCAACCAGATCCCCAGGCAGGTGCCCGAGCAGGTCTGGTACATGAACCCAGTCCTCTGGTGAGCACCGCTTGTCACACCCATTCAAAGCATCTCTTCTCATCCAAGAGTGTTTCGACTGGCTTGTGAAATGTCTCGTCTAAGCCCCTTGTTTTGTCATATGTGCCTCTAAGATTGTAACCACAGTGAATGGGACAGCTAGCTTACTTGGTGTTTATGCTGGGTCGTGACAGCCTTCGTGCATCATATGCGCCTCCAAGATCTGTAACCACAGTGAATGTTACTTTCAATAGCAAATTTACGTAGTATTTAGGCTAGTTTGTGTTGTCTTCTCTGAAGCCTTTCATGTGGCATGTGCTAAATCGCAACAAAACAGAGCGTGTGGAAAAGACGCATTAAAATCTCTAAAGAAATAGTTGCCGTTTGCCAAGCATGTGTCAAGTGGCGCAATGGTGCTGTGCAACAGCATACGTGTTTCACCAAGGCATTTTATAACTACATCATGCTTGCAAAATTTTGTCAATGTGCACACGAACTAGTGTTCATGAGCGTAAGCATGCTTGCTAGTTTTACCACGCGCAATAAAGACCTGAATTATGAGTCTATTATGAGCCATTTTACCTACAGTTCTATGGCTCATCACAGTGACAACTCGGCCCTTTTTTTTTGTCTTCCAGTTGCCTCATGACTTTCAGTTTGTGCAGTGCCCATGAAAAAGTGCACTCTAATCAATGCCATGATAAGCCAAAAGTGTTTGCTCAGTGTGTTAAAAGAGTCAAGTTGTGAAATTTGTACGATACTGGAAGTAATGAGGCACTCACTCGTTTGCACTTGCATTCATACACGTGCACTCTGATCTGCAGTCGCTCTCATTAGCGCTTACAGGCGCTCGTTCACACTCATCCATTTTGTGAGCATAATAAATGAAAAATGATGGTACGTAGCTGCCCTTCAGACGTTCTTCAAAACTCGCGCCTAAAAAGTGTCAGTGTTGATATGACTAACAATGAAGCGAAGGCCCAGGCATCACCTGGTGCGAGAAAACAGAAAGCAGCTCAAGCTTGTTTTCGCACCATCCATGACCCTCATTTTTGCCATGACCTCACCTCGGCTCGTTCTTTGTCTGTTCTCTTTTTTCAGCACGCTGATGGCAGGGATCCTTCCTTTCGGAGCCATGTTTATTGAGCTCTTCTTCATCTTCTCCGTGAGTACGATCACTGTCACGCTTTTGTCGGCAGTTTCGGAAGCAGACTCGCTTGGGAAATGTTCCACAGTTTCAGCGTGTGCCTTTTTCGTGAGTGTGTGTCCTCTGTCTCACGACTGCTTCCTTCATTTCTTGTTTCAGGCCCTGTGGGAGAACCAGTTCTACTACCTGTTTGGTTTCCTATTCCTCGTTTTCATCATCCTCATAATCTCCTGCTCGCAGATTTCCATTGTGATGGTATATTTTCAACTCTGCGGTGAGGTGAGTATTCCTCTGCATGGTTTGCACGGCATTGTCTCCACGTTAAACACTGCATTTCTGCCAGCAGTGAGATTAAGACTCTAATATTATAGGTGGACAAGTCAATAGAAAGGGCCCGCTTTGCTTAGGATTAGATTTTGCGTTATCTAGCTGACTATACTTTGTGCTGAATGTCGTTATAGTGACCTGACTTGAAAATATATGATCATTATATTTAATGTTAATTAGCATAGCACACGAATAACGGCACAAAAAGACAAAGGCGAGACAGCGGCACACACATTGTACGGTCTGCCTTGTGCTGTTAGTCCTTCGCCGTGAATCAGAACCAACAAGCCTTAACGATGTTAAGCAATCTTAGCAAGCAGTCTTCTTGGTTCTGCATTAACAGCCTACGTTTGTTTTTCCTCTTTCCTTTCTTTGCATGCGGTGCCCCCCACACACGTCATTTCATGCCTCGTCTCAGAACTACCACTGGTGGTGGAGATCGCTGATAGTGTCCGGAGGATCTGCTCTCTACGTGTTCGCCTATGCCGTATTCTACTTCGCCACCAAGGTACCGTTTCATTTGCAACACTTTCTTTGCAAACTGCACTTCAATCTAGAGCTGGAGTTAAATGAGCCAATGAAATTAGCAAAGTCAGAACAACATGTGGCTTGGTTCGTTGTATCACCTCATTGCACATGAGGTGATAGATAGTATTTGTTGACTTGAAGCTTGCGTAGATCTAATTGACTTGAAGCTTGTGTATACCTAGCCTAACTGAACCAAGTCTGATGCCACCAGTGCCGATATTTCTGTTCAGATATAAGATAGGAGAAAGATCATATGAACAATCTGCAAAGACCATTCTATGTAGAGCAGATTAAAGGGATATTGACTATGGCCCATCGATTGGAAGTATCCAGTGCTTGTACCGGTGTCATACTTTCCATGAGAAGTGAATGCCCGCGTTGCCTCTCTTGCAGCTTGAGATCACCGAGTTCATTCCAACTCTCCTGTACTTCGGCTACACGTGCATTATGGTGCTGACTTTCTGGCTTCTGACGGGAACCATCGGTTTCTACGCCGCGTACTTCTTCCTCTGCAAGATCTACGCCGCCGTCAAAATCGACTGAGCCGCGCAGTTTACGTGCCTTGCCCTCCGCCGGTGCAGCACATCCGTGGGCACCGTAGGCATCATGCGGGGCGCATCGATCGACTGACCGGATCCTCTGCGTTTCTTGAGAAACGGATGGAGGAGATGGATAAGATGCAAAAGAAAGTACTCTCGGACTGGGAAGGGTGCGGTGCGTGTGTGCCTGTGTGTGTGTGTATACATGTGAAGGACAACAGATGCCAAGAAGGTTTGACTACAGTTTAGCGTAAAGCAGTAAGACAGATGTGTATAGTGTGACAAGCGCTTTGTACGGGCGAGGGAAGTGTGCAGTTTTTCTCGTTCTTTCCAGATTTAAGTGTGCTCATATTTGTTGCTTGTTTCCGTTTTGCACAAAGATGTTAATGGATCGATGGCTTGAGAACGAGACAAAGATGAGGTGTGGCTTACTATATACTGTACCTTCTCGAATCCTTCCTTCCATTTTCTTTTTTTTTTTCTTTTTTTTGTTAATAGCCCGGCTCCAGTTTCGTGTGACTGACAGGTCAACATTGCTTTTTGTCCCGTCATCAGCCATCTCTTCCAGCTGCTAGCCACTAGTCAGCGAAAATAGCGAGAAGCTCTCATCTTTGTGTACTTCTGATGGCTTGTTCTGGATTCACCCTCCACATTGAGCTGCAAAGTATATTCTCAGAGTGGTGTGAGGGGGGCTGCATCAGCAACTGTAGCATTTTTCACTGCTATCTGCCCTTACTACTCTTTTTTTTTTTCAGAGGAAATGTGTCTTGTAACGAATTTGCTAGTGTGCGTAACTTGAAACATGAGTGGTTTCACAGATTTTTCAGCTTCAGTGAAACTGATCTGTGTTCTGTTCCTGTGGGATTGCCGTATAACACGGTCCCTGCTTCCCCAGATGCAGCTTAGGAGTCTCGATTGAAAATCTCTTCTTTTTTTTTTTTTTGCCATCTTTCCACTGCCATTGGGTTGTGCTTTTGAAGGCTTTTGCCTGGTTCGCTAGTATTAGTTAAGTATTAGTAGACTGTTGACTCATTTGTCTGACATCAGTGTTTGCAGTTTTCAGTGTTGCCAGTTGCAACAATCAGTCGAGTCTGGTCTAACGGCAGGT
This sequence comes from Rhipicephalus appendiculatus, assembly GCA_030522465.1. NCBI lineage: Eukaryota > Metazoa > Arthropoda > Arachnida > Ixodida > Ixodidae > Rhipicephalus > Rhipicephalus appendiculatus. Next base: position 953,891 of record JALIZH010018931.1, read on the forward strand.
GTCCCATGTGGAACTTGAGATTTTCCGCCAATTGCTTTTGCTGCCCGCATTGTACCGTTCGTACGTTTGTTCTTGGCAGCTAGTCAATTCACTGAGAGCACAACTGTGCAGTGATAGTTCTGTGGACTCAGCTGTACGTGGAGGATTAGGTACTTTAGTTGAGTACTAGATGCCCCACCCCATCACCTTTGCTGCACCCCCCCCCCCGATGGAAAAAAATGCTGCTGCTGCTACCCTAGTTTTTGTCATTGTCTGGTTTTAAAGCATTTGTAATACATTGCCAATCATTTATGTGCACCGCACCACTTCCACGGTTCTCATAGCTATGTCGTTGACTCCATTTTACCAAGTTGTGTTATATTGTTGTCAACATTTGCAGGGTAAAGCTTGACCACACCTTGTTCTCCAACTGTGCTGCCTAACAATATGGCCACGAATAAGCTTGCAGCCTTATCGATACCTTCGCACGTCTGGGAAAGCAGCGCCGTGTCAGTATGAATGGCATTTGTACCAAAATAGTTTTGCGCACTTCCATGCTTAGTCTGCTAGCATCTCTTTTTCAGCACACTTTCCGCGGTGCCGTAATGCTTGAATATGAATGTTTGTACTGTGAGTTTCAAGGACTTGTGCGTCATGAGCTAGGCACTTCTGTAATGTTCGCTCTCAAGTGCCTATCTGTTGGGGAAGTGATTGTGTACCCGGACGTCTTGAGATGGCTTGGCATGGTTTTAGAAATGTGAATGTAGTGCTGAAAAGTCAACTCAAGCAGCTTCCTGGGCCAAAGAAAGTGTTAGTGCAGAGTATAACTGTCAGAGGACTTAAGATATAGCACAGCACTTAGTTTTGACTGCCAGAATTTGTAGTTTTCGGTGCACATTTTTGGCGAGATGGCAAAGTGTTTGGAGCTATACCCAGCAGACTATATTGGCGAGTGACTCAGCAGCTCTGGCCTAGGTCTCTGAACTAAATCCTAGGTACAATAAGCACCATTTGCTATCCCGTCATCTTGTCCAGAGAATCTGCGATGCACTATTGAGATATATATTTTCCAATTGTCTTATTATGTTGCAGGATGAGTCAGCGTGTTTGTTTTGTGCTTAGATGGCGCTGTTTATTTTGCGGAACCTCATTACCATTCATGCGCATTGACTTCTGTACTTTGTAATTTATGATGTACATATTCCTTTGTATCAAGGAAAAACTTCTCGATTCCCTTGTGTCTTTCGATGCTTGTCTGAAACCACAGAGCAGGTGACATCTTCTTTAAAAATGTAGAAAGAATTACTTCCAGTTCTTGTCAAAACTTTAGAAGCTAAATGTGAACATGACCAGACCTGGTGTTTGTCTGCCCCATGCCAGGAGGTTTAAAAAAATAAAATGCTGGAGTTAGAAGCTCACGCATCACTTTACTGGATAAAAGTGATGCCAGCACTTACCCACCCTTTATCTTGGAAACATCCTCTTTTCGAGTGGTGCCCGCTTAGAGATAAAGTTGTTTCACTGTGTTAATGTAAATGCTAGGTTAATTCTAAAATAGGAGATCATTGTTCTTGATGAAAGTAACATATCGAGACGAGTATTGATGATCTGACCTCTATTAAAATTTGCCAAGACTTTGAGGCTTCTTTAGCAAGACTTTAACATAAATACACATTGAGCAGTATCTGGTCGGAAAAACATTTGCCATATTAAATTTGTAGAGAGGAAAATGCTGCCTTTTATTAGCTGAACGCCAACATTTAGCCTGCCCCTCTACTAAGATGGCAGTCGCTGCCGCCATACTAGGGTGGGTAATGCTTCACTCTTGAGGCATAATTCCCACTCCAGCAATTCTGTTTAAACCAGTTTGGCCTGTGGGATCCTGTTGGAAGTCTTGTGGCTTGAAACGCACGAGGCTCAGACAGATGGTGATGCAGCTCTAGAGCACTAGCTGTGCAATGGGTGGCCAGAAACTAAATCCTTACTGCCACTCACAAAGTGGCTTTAAATATTTGTACTCTGTCTTTTTTTTTTTTTTTCTTGCTCCACCTCACTATGTTGTAACGCGGGTTAACACGGGAGTTTGTGCTATGTAGAACTCCACAATACAACCAAAGCATCGATTTCTCATCACACTAATGTACATTCGTTAGTGGCGACCAATCTTTGAAACACTTATTGAATATTAAATACACTACTAAAACAGAATTCAAGGAAACTTTGACGTGACTCCTGCCTGAAACCACATTCACTTGCTATCCTCACCAGTGTCGTGTTAACTCAGTGAAATCCATGTATTTTCACAGCTAAACTATGTGGCTGAGCAAAAACAAAAACTTGGAGGAGTACGCTCGAGCTTCGCTTTCAAGAGTAGAACGCGATAGCGTAATTGTACCGTGTTCCTATCGCCTTCCCAATTGCTAGCCTGGATTCGCTTCTCGGTGAAAAGCTAAACCGTGCCGCAAGGAAAGCCAAAGTGCGGACGCCCTCCGGCTCCTACAGACCTATTTCATGTTTGTAAACAGGGGTAGGCGCCGTCGACGTGCTGAGGCACTTGTAGAGACGTCGGGGCGCGTAGGCTCCGCCCAGCCCAAAGCTCGCCACCGCCCTCTATGATCACGTGACAACTGGCACAGCAGCTGCAAAGCTGCCTCCGAGCACAGCGCGTCGGGGAGGTCTATATCCATGCCTCCGAGATGTGCGTACCATCAACGGTAAATGGTGAATATATAGCTCGCCGTTAGTGTGCTAGAGGATGTATGCGTGGCGGCCAAGCGCATCGCGCCACAGCGCCATAGGTCGCAGGTCCGAATCCCCGGTCCCACTCGAAGCGAAGCTTTCTTTATTATTTCATTATTGGCATCTACCTCGAATTCTCGCTTGCGGACAACGCTGATTTTTCGCTCGCCGCGGGCACCGACACCGCAATTTGTGCAGAGCCAGCTCTTTAACGCTGTCGCGTTAAAATTCATCCGTCTTATATAGGCAAAAACACCTAGCGCGCATGTGACGCAGAAGTTGGACAAGCCCGCTATCACTGGTACACTAAAATTGAAGAATTCGCCCGCGGGCAAAAGCGTATGGGGCACGAAAGTTGTGCAATTCCCACTGCTCACTTGAGGTGCAGTAAATATAAAGGGAACACATTGAAAGCAAACAATTAAGATTCTGGACCGACGTAACCATAAACTCAAAGCCGTTTATGCATTCACCTAAGGTGGATGACTCGATGGTTAAAGTCTTTTTTTTCTTCTCAGTTGCTTATTAGGATCACTAAGCAGGAAGATGTTCGCCTATCTGAACATAGTATCACACAAAGTTGATTCATTGTATTATTGCTGCTGACCCAAAAGTTGCGGGTTCGATCCCTTCCGCGGCGGTCGCATTTCGATGGAGGCGAAATGGAAGAGGCCCGTGTACTGTGCGATGTCGGTGCTCGTTAAAGAGCACCAGGTGGTCGAAATTTCCGGAGCCCTCCACTACGGCGTCTCTCATAATCGTATCGTGGTTTTGGGACGTAAAACCCCAGATATTATTATTATTATTATTATTATTATTATTATTATTATTATTATTATTATTATTATTATTATTATTATTATTATTATTATTATTATTCCTCTATGAAGGACTTCTGTGGGCGGATATAGCGAGCAAGTTTTCAGAGATAGTGAGGAAGAATTGTGATTGACTGAAACGGCGATTTGGTATCGCAACGTAAGGCTGGTGTACCGAAAGTACAGAATTGAAGTAAGCCGAATGTGTTCCGTTTAGCTAACGCTGTCAATCAAGTTACTCCAATCGCACCTGACGGTTGCTGTCGGTCGAACGTAATTGAACGTCCTTGACTACAAGTTGTTCTCGCAAGTTGCGATGGTTCAGACATGTTTCTGTCTTGGCCGACTTCCTTTTGGCTATCTTCCTGTAACGACGCTTACCGCTGCAGTGGTGACATTTGGTGAAGTGGGCTTCTCCACATAAAGACTCAAATTGCAGTGAAACCAGCTTGCGCGATCGTTTTATCGTTACGCGCGTGCAGACACCTTTGAAACCGCCTTGACGTTGGTGAAGTGGCGTAGCCAGGGGTGGCACACCGGGCCCTAGACCCCCCCCCCCCTTTTTTTTTTTAACAAAATGACACTCGACCACATCTGCCCGCCCGGCCCCCCACTTCCGATCAAGGAGTTAATTCTTCTGGTCGTTAAGGTTATTCGTTGCCCCCCCCCCCCCCCCCCTCGCCATTCTATAATGCAGAACCCTGCGCACGCCTATGGAGGTACCTAAGTAATGACACGTATCATAAAGGCAGTCGCGGGGCATTTCTAATAATGGAGCTGCTGACTATCGAGACCGTGTTGGTGTGGCACTGGCGTTTTAGTTTTGTGCGTAAGTAGACAGACGCGGAGGGCAGCTCCGATGTCGTGCACCGACAGCGTAGCCGCGCTTACAACCTCCGAAATCTTCAAAACGCGCCGAGCTATCTCGCACATGCTAAGATCTTTGAGGCTGTATAGTTTCACTGAAATAACAGCTACGAGAGGAATCCGAGGCCGCTCTGTAGAGAAACGTCAAGGACAATGTGCGGCAATACGCACGCCGGGACACATGGCCCCGACGCGTGCACTCTCATAAATTTCACATCCGATCTTTAGTGGTTTACGTGTGCAGTAAGCTTCCGTAGCAGTGTTATACACTGACGCAATACAATACACATCACCGTGTACCAAGCATATTCAAATCAAGATGGGATCCGACAGCTGGAAACACAAAGTGCGGAGAAGTTGAACCAGCAGGAGAAATTGCCTCTACCGGCTATAGCCGGCGACGTTTCGGTAGGAGGGCCTATCTATGTCAAAGTCCTTTGACATAAATAGGTTCCTCCTATCGAGACGTCTGTATGAGGCAATGTTTCCTGCTCGTTCAACCTATAAGCATACAAATTATGACACGGGCACCGGTTGTTTTCTTTTTTCTTTTTTTTCAGCTTTGACCAGCGTTGCTGACACCGAATGCGGCCGACGCGTTTCACCGCCCGCTTCTTGTGGAACTCGTACAACGTCTTTAGCAGCGGATAGCGGCCCAGTCCGCAGTGACCGTCGAAGTCGTCCCACTCGGGACCCCAAGAGCCCAAGCACCGCCATGAGGCGTGCGACGACGCTGAGGACTCCAAGTACTGCTTCAGAGTCGCCGGCGTCATGAACATCACGTACTCGTCGCCTATCATGGCGTTCTCTCGGCTCGGAAACGCGAACCGACTGTTTCCGAGCTCGTGACAGTACTCGAAGAAGGCCAGCTTGCCGGGTTCCCGACTCGTCTTCCTCGCCCCACCTCGACCGATGGGCCTGAGGGCCAGATCAGAGTCCTCGAGCACCGCCTTCATCTTGAACGTCTTGCCCCAGAAGGGTATCATCGGGCAGACCGCGGTGCCGGCGAGGTCGTCGGGGTACTTGCCGTACTCCCCGGCCAGCGCTTGCGTGGGACTGGAAAGCTTTCCCGTGTAAGCTGACTCGTCCATTTCCGGTGGAGACAGCAAGACGGCGTCGTACGAGCCGTCTAGGTCCTCTGGTCAGGGCCTTCAGAGTTGACTTCTTGGAGAAGTACTTCGTACCGGGGGGCAAGACGATGCCGAACTTGAGGTTCGACTTGGCGAAGCTGCCAACGAGGTAGCGGAATGCACTGACCAGTTCGTCGCCGTCGCTGTCCTCCATCTGAGGCCAGTTCAGGTAGGCTCCGTCGATGTCCCTGGTCTTCAATCCAGTGCACAGGCGAGCAGGACGAAGATGTCCTGGTGCATTGTACCGGATATCAAGCGCTTGACTGACGCAGCTGTCGAGTTGTCCGCTCCGATGACCACGAAAGTCTGTAGGCCGGGGTGATCGCTCTTAATCTTGGCCAGCTTTGTGAAGTCGCTGTGGTTTCCGAGGTCCTTCGATGGCGAAGTCCTCGCGCAGGCCCAAGCAGCAGTACACGACGGAGGCGCAGTACTGGTAGGGCAGGGTGTCGAGTCCGTACGTCGTGTTGCCGCTCGCCCAGCCCGCGTGGTCCTTCCTGTAGACGCACGCGACTCCCGTTCTGCGGGCGTCGGGCCTAGAGGTCTTGAGTTCGATTCCTCCCGTCAGATGCCCGGAGCCTTGTGGAGATCTCGTGTTGTCGTATTTGACATCGGTCCCGTTCGCGAAGTAGCGTGCAGCGATGCTGCCGTTCGGGCTGCCATCGGTACGAGAAGCAGCGTGATCGTCCGCCATGGGATGCATGCCGGTTTGGTTTGTACCGCTCGACGGCTCGGCTTCTGGTAAATCGGCCCCGATGTCAAGAACATTAGGAGGCGTTTCGGCGTAAGGTTTTGGTTTGCGTTTCTCAGTGTAGGAAACTACGTCACGCGCCCTTGGCTCTGTGCTAGTGGGGTCGTAAGAGGAAGAGTTATCTTCTACCGGTAGTTTTACAGCAGGAGCATGAGAATATTTCGTCGTAATCTCAGACACAGGAGAACGTTGCGCCGTTAAACCATCGCTAGCCTTGGATAACAGTTCGTCGTTGTTCCTGCTTGAAACCGTTACGCCTTTCTGTGGCGTATCATGCTTGTTCTTTGTATAGCTTGCCTCGAACGTATGTGCATGGACCCCCTCGTCTTGAGTGATGTTGATCGCGAAAGGCTCCGGATTCGCGTTCGACGTCTTGTTCCACCCGGCAGAGCGGTTTGCACTAACTGTATGTGTGTCAGCCATTACAGTGGTCGAGCCGCGTTTCCGATCCGACTGCGTCGATGTACCCGTCTCGCTTTGTCCGCTCCTGACGTCGAGTACAAAACCTGGCACGTTAGCAGCGTTCTGCGCCATCAGAGAGCTATGCTGATTCTTGAAGACCTCGTCGCGGGGTACAACACCGTAGTCCAGCATTTCGTCGTCGCTCTGTCCTACGTCGTGTTTGCTTTCCTCCCGTATCGCCGCGTTCAGCGAGGAGTAAAGCTCACTCATTGCCGATTCTACGTTAACTTTCGAAGCCGAGTGCTGCTCCCTAGGAATTGGTTTAGTTGTTTTCCCTGCTTGCGTTTCATGATGCTCTGGTTTGCCACTCGTGACGCCGATACTCGCGTCCGCACTGCGCGTTGTTTGATGGCTCGAGTGGTTACCGGGAACGATCGGTTCACTATTGTTCGCCAAGCCATGGTGCGCCGGTAATGCCTTCCCTGGATGCCCGCGAAGTTCAGGCTTCCGCATATTTATATAGCCGCCGCGCGCGTCCATGTATCCACGTCTGGACTCTGGAATCCACTCGTCCTGGCCAGTGTAGTAAGCGAACGTCGATGAAGTCGTTGCGGGTGTGGTCGTCTCGCGGTTGGTGGAAGTAGATGTGGCTTCAGTTTCGGGTATGATCTCATCAGGAGGACCTGCGTCCGTTGAGGCACCGATCACTTCGACGGGGTTGTCTGAAGTGGAGGCCGGTGTTGAAGATTCGAGCAGAGATGTATTGGTCGTTGAACTCAGTTTTTCCGGAGAGCCCTCCGTGGCTTGCCTTCTCGTAGCCAACTCTCTCGCCGACGTCTCAGTTTTGGAGCCTTCCTTTTGAGATGAAGATATTGTAGATGATTGCGTATGCGAAGGCTCTGCAGCTGCACTTGTCGACACGAAGGCCCTGCCTTGGGATGTCGAGTTCAAGCCTTCCTTTTCAGATGACGGTATCGCAGATGGCTGCGTATTCAAAGGCTCTGCAGCTGAAGACTGTGACGATGCAGCTGGGCTTGTCGACACGAAGGCCCTGCCTTCCGATGTCGAGTTCAAGCCTTCCTTTTCAGATGACGGTATTGCAGATGGCTGCGTAATCGAAGGCTCTGCAGCTGAAGACTGTGGCGATGCAGCTGGACTTGACACGAAGGCCGTACCTTCAGATATCGTCTTAAAGCCTTCCTTTTCAGATGATGGCATTGCAGATGGCTGCGTATTCGAAGGCTCTGCAGCTGAAGGCTGCGGTGATGCGGCTGGACTTGTCGACACGAAGGCCCTGCCTTCCGCAACACCCATCGATGTCGATCGATTCTGGTCCGTCGAATACGTCGTGGCACTAACTTCAGATGGTTCTTTAGACTTGGATGATGACAGAGTGTGCGCGCTTGTGGCCGCTACGGATGAACTGGCGTTACCTGCTCCATCCTTCGAACTTACGCGTCCGTCGACGCCCTCCGAAGTCTCAGCTGGGCCTGTGTGATCTCTCGTTGAGTTCGCGGAGTTGTTTCGTCCGTCTTTCGTCGCCTTGTTGAGGATCTTCTCGAGGACGTCCTCCGCGGACTTGTTGACACCTCCAGCCACGACGTCGACTAGGTTCGCGTCGTTCGACGTATCGTTCATCTGTGGGCTTTGAGCACTTTCGGTGCTGCGAAGTGCGATTAGGGTTGTGAACGAGGTTCGTAGCTGCGAGTATGATGTGGCGCTAGAACTAACTTCACTGAGAGAAGGATTAGATGTTCCGTTGACTGAGCCGTATGTGTTCGATTCGCTGGTGTCAGTATCGTTATTACTGCTGGCAGCTGCGGAGCTGCTCTTGGGTTCGCTTGCAGAAGAATTTTCCATGCCTGCAACATCAACATTTGATGTGGGACCAATGACGCCGACCCCTGTTCCTTGTTTAGACACAGGCTCCTGATATCCTGATGTTTCTGTAAGGTCACGTTGCCTGGTGAAGGTGACACCATTTACAGACGGGCTAGATGAGGGTATCTGATATCCTGATGTTTCTGTAAGGTCACGTTGCTTGGTGAAGGTGACACCGTTTACAGGCGGGCTAGATGAGGGTATTTGTGACAAGTTTGAAGACATGTTTCCACTGGAATCATCGGAACTCTCGACTTCAGTGACAGCGGTGCGTTCGTTTCTTGTCGCCGGGTTCTCTGAACTTAGTCTGGTGGCCACTTTTGAAGTGGTATTCAGTTCTTCGTTTCCTTTTTTCGTGACTTCTTCCTTCTTCGCCCGGGCATCCCCAGTATCAGCGGTGTGTGTTCCAGCATTCGGGTCTCCAGCAAGAACGGTGGAACTGCTGGACGAGTCAGAACTTGATGTAGAGGCCGGCAGCGTAAATAATCCCCGAAGCTTCCGCCTCTTTTTGACCATGCGGACGTCTTTACGTAGCGTCGTGGAAGAGCCACTGCTGCTGCTGGTCGAGGCCATGCCTTGACGTAGTCGGGGCGGTGGATGACGTCCCTTCCGCTTCCTGCGATCCCGAAGAGTCTCTAGTGAAGTCGCTGGTACTAAGTTCAGTCCTGTCCGAGGCTCTACTGGAGTCGACTCCTGGAGAGGAAGCCAAAGGAGCCCCGGACTTCGGTACGGTTTCCGCGGTCCCCGCTACGGACAGTTCCTTATCCGTCGACCCTCCCGGTCGGCGAGGCGTCGTCCTCAACTGCTTTGGGTCTCTCGGCGAAGGGCATTTGCAGGATCTCGAGCTCTCGTTCAATATTCACGACGTCGTTGCCGTCTCGGCGACCCCGCGGAGGACCTCGTTTCCTCGACGCCTTGTGAGCTGAGGTCCCCTGGGAACCGTCCTCGTGCCGCCGTGGCGTGGACTTCGCGTGAGCCTTTCGCTTGACCTTAGACTGCAGAGGCTCTCGAGGCTTGATTTCCGTTGCCATAGCCGCGCCGTGGGTGGAACTGCTTCGCCGTCCCCGTTCCAGCGCGTCGTCGTTCTTGCGCAGCGTCGCGTTGGCCGTCGACCGTCGATCCCAGTCTTCGGTGGCGGCAGCGGAGGCGACAGCAGGGGCGGCGGCGGTGGCGGCTCGCGAGTGGCGGAAGTAGCCGGTCAGGTCGAAGCGCCGCTGCAACACCGCCGCCGAAGTACACATTAGCAGCATGGCAGAGGTCATAACCCCGACGATGAGCCAGGTCCGCCGGCCGAAGGTGCTACGTGCCGCGCTCTCCGGGCCCACGGTCTTGTCGCGGAAGGCGAACGCTTCGGCCATGGCGTCCGGTCTGCCGGTATAGCGGGAGCCGCGGCCCTGTGGTCCCGCGACCTGGAGTGAGCGAGCCGAAAACGACCCTGTGTTTACGCGGCGCTGGTCGGCAAAGCGGTCAGCCTCCGCGGACCCTGCTTCTTCTTCTGCCTTGAACACACGCGCTTATTCTTGATGATGATGATGACCCCGGGATGATGGGCACTTACCCACTCAGGGGGATCGGCCAAGAGTCGGGAAGATTATATGGTCTTACCATTTTTTCAAATCCTACTATAGGTTACGGCGTGAATTAGAAAGAAGAGTTATTCTAAGTGAATCCCAATTTTAGACTACGAAATAAAACAGGGGTGTCTAACACGCCGCCCGCGGTTCTTTCTCTAGCAGCCCGGCCCGCACTTGACTTTATTCTTCCGATATTTTTTTTTCTTAAGTATGCTCATGAGTGACTGGACGCAAGCACTTTTTTCATGAGGTACCCCATCCTGTCACCATGTTTATAACACAAGTGTGGAGCAAAATCTCCACATTTCAGTACTGGCGTCCAGACTTCGGTCATTCGGGAGATCAAAATCGAAATGTTTCTCGAAGTCTGACGTCAAATTGCCTTTTGAAATGACCCATATACGTGGGAAAGGCGTTCTTTCAAATGCCAACGTTGGCTGAGATTATGCTCAAACTCTCTGCGCCCCCTCCCCCCCCCCCTACAATATTCATCACCCTCCTGGCCCTTCGGCAGATTAAATTTCGTGACTCTGCGGCCGGCTAGCTCAGACAAGTTTGAAACCCCTGAAACAAACCATGCTGCGTAACTTTTAGCTGTGTATGGGTGTTTCTTTGAAGGCACTCGGTGACAATGCGCAATGGCGACATTCAAGGCACAGCACGGACTCCCAGCGCGAGCGGCGTTCTTTCAGAAAGGGGCTGAAGAAGACGGCCCACTAGAAACCGCTGTAGAGGACGACCCATTACGGAGTTCGAAGGCTTAACTACAAGAGTAACAAAAAAAAAAAAAAAAAAAGACTCCACGCCGGCGCGGAACATGCAGCACAGTCACAGCGAAAGCTGGAAGAGCGGCATCTCTAGAGCCTTTCTCAAAACACTCTTGGGGCAACAACTACAAGCACACTTGCATGGTACCCATTACGCCATAAATCATCATAGTTTTTGTGTAGTGGGGAAGCGTCCACTATGCTATTGTTATTCGTCAGTTTTCGGAAAAGCGCGGTACGCGCTACACATTTGTAGCGCATTATGCGCACTTCGTTGAGGCTGTGGCTGACGACGATGAAGAATTATGCCTGAGGCTTTTGTAATGGGTTGGAGCATTGAACGACCCACTCGTTACGCAACTGGCATTCTGTGACGCCTGGTTGTTACATTACTGTTCTAAAACGCTTTATTACGCATGTTAACGCGATTCCTTACCCGACATCAAGCCTGCATAGGGTCAGTTTTGCAACGTATTTTCAGGCACCGGCATAGCTCAGTGGTAAAGTGCTGGGACGCAGAGGGCCCGGGTTCGATTCCCAATTTGTCATAGGTATTGTCTATTTATTTTGTTTTTTTCTTATTTCGTGCGATAGTGGTTACGGACACCGGCGGCGGCGGCGGACAACTACGGCGCAAAAACGGTCCTTGTTGTGATCTCATAACAGCTTTCGCTGTAAAATTGTCGAAGCTTGCACTAAGCCGCGCGAGGGTTGAAACCGCGAAACTGGACGATTCTGAAGACTAACCTGGTTGCGTCTAGCTTGTTTCTAGGTGATGCAGGTTGTTTCTAGGTTGCTTCCAGGTCGTTGTTAGGCTTTAACTAGGTGCTGCTAGGTTGTTTACACGTGGATTCTCAGCGAAGAGAGGTCCGAGTTAAAAAATTCGGCAGTTGCGTAACCATCGGTAATTTAAATGCGAGAGATTTAAGAAAAAGCCGACATCGGCCGCATTGGCCCGACAAATGTAAAAGAATAAAAATGAGGATTCCAGCCGGAATCGGACACAAGTCTTCTGCGTGGCAATCAAGTATTCTACCACAGAGCCACGCAAAGCCTTGAAAGTGCTTTGGAAAAAGACCCTATGCAGGCGTAATGTCAGTGAAACGCCAACTGTGGTTGCATTGCTGGCTATCTAATTTGATAACAAAGCAATAAACATTACATTTGTACTCCTATGACACAGGCGTAATGTCGGTTTAACGTCAATTGTGGTTCCAGTGTTGGCTGCGCTTTTATAGCAGACTAATAAGCTTTACATTTGTATTCCTATGATTCACCAAACTATATTCAAGTGTTGCTCGACTTCGGAGGAGTATGGTAACGAAAGTTGCGTATGATATTCACATCATCGCACCGTAAAGTGCACTTTGTTTCAATAATACTGACGTATGTGCTCTAACTGAAAATTACGTCTATTTCATTTATTACATCGTTGAGCCACAAAAACAATATTGTGCACTCATCAGATAATACACAGATATAAACTTAGGTAGTAGAAGAAACGTAGGTTTTAAACCAAAGTCTCGGAATAACAGTTTACAGCCATAAAAGCCGCCCATAAGTGAATAAAAAAAAATTGGGACAACCGCACCAGCTTGGGTGTGTGAGTGCGTGCTCGTGAAAATATAGAAAGCCAAACGTCATTAGTGAAAAAAAATTAAGTGAGGCATAGAACAATTATATTAAAGACAAATTTTAAAACCGAATTTTTTGCGGGAATCGCACCAATGATCTTTACGCCAGAAACCCAATTTTGTACACAATTTTTTTTCGGGGGGGGGGGGGGGGGGGTGTTAGCCATAGTTTATGTATGTTCGTGCGTGGCTTTGTAAGTACTCGTATATACCAACCCGAAAATTTTCAGAAAAAGCTTGCAACCCCTCCCCACCCACCCCCCGCCCCTGGCTTCGATACACCCTCAATCAGGTCCTGGTTAAATTCTGGCCTATATACAGGAAACCAGACGAAAAATGTCCGGGTTCCTGGCTATATATAGCACTTTAAGCGGGACCTGGTTAAGAGTGTAGCGCCTTTAACGTCCCTTTAACACTGCGCGACAGCGGCACCCTCATATATAGGTTCGTTAAAGTCGTCTGAATAAGCTATTACGGTAATATGGCTGTCAAAATGCGCACACGAACCGGCTAAAAGCATCATCGCGCAGCTGCTGCGATGAAGCCCTGGAAAGCTTTACAACCCCTCCCCCCCACCCTCCACCCCTGCCTTAATCCTTATGTCTTGACCACGTGACTGCTTGGTGAAGAGAAGCCTTTCTCGAGACAGGTGCAAGCAACACGTATACGATACGAGAAGTCCCTGCTGCGAGGTTCTCGCTCGCGCTCAGGGAAGCACGCCTTAATTGCTCAGGCCTAATTGCCAAATCGTGACTGAGAGGCTCCCGCCTGTTCGCGAAAAGCGCGAGAACGCGGTGATCGCGAGCCCGCGAGTTAGCCGAGGGCCCCGCGCCCACGTTTATTTTACACCCGACCACGGCTGCTGCTTATACGGACTCGCGTGCCCGCTTCCAAAAGGATACGTTGATGTTGGCGATCGTCGCCGATATCAGCGCGCACGTAAAAAGAAGAGGATCTGTTCCACGCGCACGTACGCGCGCCCAGAGTTCTGCGTCAAGAGCAGGGGGGGAGGGGGGCGGCCAAGTTTTACCGCTTCGATCCAGTGGTGTAGCCAGGGGGTGGCACACCGGGCCCGTGCCCCCCCCCCCCCCCCCCGAAATTTAAATTTTGTTTCACCATGGCATACAGAGCGAAAAATGACCATTTCAAGGAGGTGCCCCCCCCTCCCCCCCTCCCTGAAAAATATTTCTGGCTACGCCCCTGCTTCGATCCTCACCCCCCAACCCCCCCCTCTGTCGAGCCCAAAAGATAGCGAGTGCAATGGACGGAAAAATGAAAAAAAAAAAAAGAACTATGGTTAACGTGCCTCTCACAACAATGCACCTATGTTCCCAGGCTTTCTAAAGAGCGACTAAGAAATGGGGGTGGAGTGAAGATGGTAAATGAACAGTTGTATGACTGCAAATCAGCACGAAAACGTAGGAAGAACTGATAGCACAAATGTCGTTATGGCTACTCTTACTGTGTCTTCATTTTTCGCTCCATTTTGCAGTCATGAAACCATACCTACAGGCTCACTCCCAGGCCCATTTGATGATACCTGAGGTATAACGTCCCAAAACCACGATATGATCATGAGGGACGCCGTAGTGGAGGGCTCCGGAAAATTTTATCATCTGGTGTTCTTTAACGTGCACTGACATCGCACAGTACACGGGCCTCTACCATTTCGCCTCCATCGAAATGCGAACGCCGTGGTCGAGATCGAACCCGCGACCTCCGGTTCAGCAGCCGAGCACCATACTGCTCCACCACTGCGGACATTCACAGACCTTTTGAAAGTTATTTTTGTTCTGCATCTAGCGCTGCACCTTAATGTACCCTCCTTGAACTTTCTGTGTGTTCTGTCCTTCTAGTACGAGCTACATGCAATGCACGAGTGCTGACGTATACGCCGCCAAAAAATCCTACTTTCTCCCGCCGCTCGTCTGGATGGCGGGCCGTTCCAGCCATGGAGAGGTCCCGCGATGCGTCTTTGCCTCATTCTGAGGTCGGAGACATAGAGGCAAATTGGATTACTCAAAGATTGCGTCGCCTGGGCGTCTGCCCTTCTGCTTTCGACAGCCCTTGGTCATGTCTGTTCTTCCTGTGTCTTTGGTTTTCACGCTGTTTCTCGGTCGTGAACCCATGCCAACGGGATAATTCACAGACGCTTTTAAAATAAACGGCTCTTGGAATGCAGCATGAAGGATTTTCGGCCCACATTACCGTGAAAAACCTGCGCGGTCCAACACCTGCACTTTAAACAATGCCTGTGCAGGTTCGACGGACTAAACGTACGAGGCGTACTTAACCCCCACCCCCCCTCCTCCGACTTTCAAGATGACCAGACTGGGTGGCTGCCTCCCTCCGTCACCACGTGCAAACTCCTAGGCTCACATCCACTGCTTACACGGGGGGGGGGGGGGGGGGGGTCAGGGGGGAGCGAGAGGAGGGGCGCAATGCCAGCCCTATGCATCGACATAATGGGGAGGGGGGGGGGGCTGCGACTCGGGGGGGAATGGCGCAAAATCAGCCCCATACATGAAATAATGGGGAGGGGGGGACGCTGCGACAAACCTCCCCCCCCGCCCCCCCCCCCCGCTGAAGGGGAACCCTGTGCACGTCTATGCTCTTCACCATTATCAAAGAATGACGTCCTCTCCTGTAGGCCATTGAAAGAATACAGCAGAGGTTTTCCGTTCCCAATGCGTAGCCTGCCACCCATAAATCGACTAGCACCACGATGCACGATTTACGGCTTACAAAGTCATCGCAATTAGCTGCCAATCTATCGTGGAAGTCAATTGACTCTTCCGCCCCTGCCCCGCAATCCCATGCGGGACGGCCTTTTTGTACAGTGGCGTGACTCGTTCTAATTAGAACCGACCGTCCAGACACCTGCTAAACAAGGATTCGTCAAGTGATCAAACCGCCACCAACTTGACAACAACGGCTGAGGATGCCTCGATTTATGATCGGAGGCCCGAGCCTATACTGGCCAGGAGTCAAATGAGGATTCAACGTGCAAAGCCGGAAGGGCCCTTTTCCTCGTGGACAGGTGCGTGAGCCATCCGTCGCGTAGGCGTCAAGAGTGGCTTTGACGCATCCTGGCCCCCCTTGACGAGGCTTGATCTTAAGTCGCGTCCGACCCCCTATTCTGTGAGCCACAATCCTATAAGCCGTCGATTTGTGGCACGTACGCAGTGGGCGCCTTCGCGGTGTAGCCTTTGATGCGGACAGCTGGCGCGACGACGCAGCAGGTGCGTCTACGCCCATGTGGCTTTTCATATATGCCGTGTTCAGTGATGTAAATACGGAACAACATAACTACCACTCGTTAGACGTATGTTAATAAGTGTTGTTAACCAACAGCTAAGATTATGGAGAAGTACGTGTATATGCAATGGCTCATACTGTCACGTGGGCGTGACGGTGAAGGCGGCAGACGGAACTCTTTACTAAGTGAACTTGCGCCCATGAAATGAAAAGTGAAAGTACTAGCAATACACACGCTGTACACTGATAGCGGCAAGCACTGTCGTTGGCCGTCGGTAATCTGATCATTGGCGAAGCGTGTCGTCTTTTATACATCAATGATCGAACCTTCCGGCGTTATCGCTGGTGTTGGCGTACGCTCCAGAATAAACTTGACTGTTCGCGTCCTGCGCGTAATCTTAACACAACGATCTCAAACAATCTCGAAGCCTCCCAAACAGTGCGGCACGACCAGCGCAAAGCTGTGGTAACAGTTTCTGTGGGTGAAGCTTGATCACATTCAACTAAAGAACGTAGGGCGCGTGGCAATATACGTACTCTAAGACTTTGACCCACTGGGGCCCGGTCTCTCGCGAGACCACTTTCAAAGATTAATCAGCACACCAATTTAGGAAGAACAAGCCCCGGCGGTCCAATACGCCCATAACAGAGACAGGAAGCTTGACCTCCCGGTCCCATTGTGAGAGTAGCCAGGTGGACGTCTTGTACGTCCAGTACGGCACAATAACTTAAAGGGGTGGTGCCACCAAATTTGTGGCTTGCGCGTTCTTCGCTGCTAGCGTTTCTTATAGCTCTAGGAAGCATGATACACGCACCAAAATTCACGTATTCTCGCTAAATAATTTAATATCGCCTTATTTATGCGGACAACTTTCGGTTTCGGTTTCTGGGCACCAAGTTGGGCAGTGACGTAGAAGGGTAGTAGGCTTGGTCACGTGACCATACAAGGCTCGCGCGAAGATGCGCAGCACTTCGCCAGGATGCGATCGAAACTCTGCAAGTGATGTAGCAACCGATACTTTGCCGGTACGTACGTTCTGGAGGTAACGGAGGTCCCGAGGACGCTCACGTCACTACAGATATGGTGTGACGTCACTACAACTTTCGTTGTCCTTCCCATAGAGCTACGTCAGTTTTGATGCGCTAGCGATGGGCATCGATCGGGAGAATGAGCATTTAGGTACACTTTGGAAGTGAATTAAAATATATTCTAAACGTTTGCTGCGTCCGACCCTTCGTGTCAAGTGTCCTTCCATACAGAGGAAACCCACAACAGGCTTGTTATAGCCTCAAAATTTGATGGCACCACCCCTTTAAGTTTTTAACAACGACAACAAGTTGCTGCCTACTCGTCGAAATATTAGGCAGCCTCAACTAGTCTATTCAAACACATGCCCATTAGCGTACACACATTCACCATTCTCATGGTGTGCCGGGTTCTCCAATAAAGGGGCCCTGAACCACTTTGCCAAGTAGTCGTCGAATGGCTTCGTTAAAGGAAGTTATTGCCTCACGAATCGACTACCGCGAAAATTTTTAGAATCCGTCAAGTACGAGCGGAATTACATTGAGATGTCGCACGCTTAAAGCTCTTTTCCTCTCCTTTCGTGCCAGCAACCGCGCTGAAAGCTACGCGGGGAGGGGGATGACGAGGGGGCAAGAAGATGCGTCCCTTCGTCAGCGCACGTCATGACCTTAAGCACTTCCTTTTCTTTTTCTCTTCGAACGCCCGGCTTACTTTCAGTGCGATCGCGAGCGAGCGCACGGGTACGTTGCGGCATCTTGCGGCGGCCACGGTAACTATACCGCTCACGATGCTCAAATCGGCTAACGGGCGTGTACTGAATTTATGGCGTGGTCGTTTCGGTTCGTGGCATCATTTATCGAGAAAAGAGGAAACTATTTCGAACGATTTCTGGCCGACTTTGAGAATTAATTGTATATTCTATGCCGCGTGCTGTGCTATGTTTGGCTCGCCTGTATTCTGGAGCCTCGACTACCGATCGGCAGCGTTTTCTGACCACTGTTGCGATTCCTGCTGCTCTTGAACGGGTCTTTGGGCTCTCTCGAGATGTCTCCGACATCTTTTCGCCTAAGGACATCCGACTTCATGTTGTTGGAAATAAACTTGAAACTTAAATAGCGCACCGTGCATCGCTCATCAGCCAGCGCCCAAGCCTGGCTCGGCTGTTCCGTACTTTCATCTGTTGCTGCGTATGTGCGTTGTTATGTTCCCCTCCCCCAGTGATCACGGCGTTCCTTCATAAAGGACAGCAGACCACGCCGTGGGGGCCATTCTTTTGTGCACCTCCTTTCGGCAGGCATGCCGCATTCAAATGTTCGTTCTTCGTTCTCACGGCGTCTTCCTCTCCCGGCTTGGAGCCCATCTCGGCCGTAACATCATGCTTAAAAAGTGTTGCAGGGCCCCCACTAAGGGGGGCCATGTTTCACCGCAGCGCAGTCCGATAGAAAGCAAGCTTCGCAACGTGTACAAGAAAGGAACTGAAGCGATGACGTAGTTCTCACAACAGCTTACCTTTGGTCACTGTCTTTCCGGGAGCAAAGATGGGAAGTGATGAGTCCTTGGAATGCAAAATCAGTGTTCCTCGGCCGCCGTCATCGTCGAAACCTGCATGGCCCATAACCTTGATCTTTAGACAATGGCAGGACAAGCATAGGCGTACGTACGGGGGGGGGGGGGGGGGAGGGGCAGGGAGGGGGGGGGAGAGGGGGGGGGGCCCAAAGCCAGCCCCATACATTGACATGATAGGGAGGGGGAGGCGCTGCGACGAACCTTCGCAACCCCCCTGAAGGGGAACCCTGCGCACGCCTATGAGGACAAGTACAGCTGAGCAAACATACGGGGCTGGCTAGGCGCTCCACTTACATGATTAAGGAAAAGGGGGGGGGGCTTTCTTATAATCATGCAGGGGGGGGGGGGGGTGGAGGAGGGAGGGCGCCTATGGCAACTATGGCTCGCCTGTGGCCTTAGTTGTATATTTGGCAAGACAGCACTCTCAAAGAGAGCACCGCAATCTTACAAGCACGT
Organism: Rhipicephalus appendiculatus; assembly: GCA_030522465.1. Taxonomy (NCBI): domain Eukaryota; kingdom Metazoa; phylum Arthropoda; class Arachnida; order Ixodida; family Ixodidae; genus Rhipicephalus; species Rhipicephalus appendiculatus. Next base: position 972,737 of record JALIZH010018931.1, read on the forward strand.
ACCTGTAGTGTTCCTTTTTTGAAGTGACACATTTCAAAATAAATTTTTAGAGCCCTCCATTACAGCGTATCTAATAATCATATCGTGGTTTCGGCACGTGAAACCCCAACAATTACTATTATCATGCATATCAGGCGAGAGAGAGAGAATTATAAATGAAAGACCGGGAGGTTAACCAGAGGAAGACTCCGGTCTGCTACCCGGTACATGGGAAGGCTAAAGGGGGGTGTAAAAGAATGAAAGAGAAGAAGAGTTTGCGACAGTAGGCACAAAACAAAAAAACGGTCTTGACTGGAGCACCGCCAGAGTACTACACAGCAACATTGTCCGCGAGCAGTTACAGTTTGTCACTCAGTCCGGTTGCTTGAAGAAACCACAACAAAGCCTTCAGAGCGGCTCGTGTTAAAGACCGGGTAGGTCAGGGCTCCAGTATTTTGTTCTCTCTGAGAGGGCGGTTGTCCAGCTGGCCCAGTGCGGCTGAGAAAGGGTAGAACTGGGCTACCTGCCATAGTATGCGAACGCTAACGTCCAACAACATTAAACATGTCAACGTAAAGGTCTTCAGATTGCACGCTGGTCGGACCTTCTTCGGCGACGCAGCTGGCCATTTCCTAACGGCGAGATGCAAAGAGAGATGCCGGTGGTGATTGAGCTATTTTGTGTGTACACGCAAGGAAGAGAAAGCAGTGGAACCGACCTATCACAAATAAGACCCATTATCGGCCCTTCAACGAAGTCTTTCAAAGAAATTCGCTCAGGTGTCTTGCTTTCAAACGTGAGAAACGGCTACGCCAGTGGTAAATCTTAAGTTAGAGCGACAACCCTTCAAAACTCACTGACGGATTGAGCGTGATGCAGGGCCCGAGTTCGGAAAGCTTGAAAAAAAGATGGCTCGAAGGCGTCGCAATGTTCATTCTTCGTGGATTGTGGGCGTTTGTCGTCGGTTCACGGATATTCAAACGCAACTTTTGTACAAGCCCCATGGGCGGATCCAGCCACTCAATGTTTTTTTTTTTTTTTTTTTTTTTTTTTTTTTTTTTTTTTTTTTTTTTGGGGGGGGGGGTCCTGTCTCTTTTGTTTTTAGTAGTTACTATCATCACAGGAACCTGATCACAGCATAAATATTGTCAATTTGTGCTCACAGTGGTACCACTCATTTGTCCTAATCGGTGATAGGATATGTACGCCAGTCACTGAAGGGAGGGGGTCGGGGTGCAAACACAGGCTTTGAGGGGGGGCGGGGGGGCGATCACCTCTTCCGCCCCCCCTCTGGATCCGCCACTGACGAGCACACATTGATCCGCTGTGGTGGCTTCGAAGATATGCCTGAGTGTTGTCAGAGGCATTCTAGGATATATAGTTTGAAACGGCCAATGTCAAGCGCACAGACGTTGCACGGTTGAAGGTGATGCGTACGGGGCCCGAATACGCTATCGCGTTCTACTCTTGAAGGCGAAGCTGAAGCGTCCCCCAATTTTTCATCATTATAAAAAAACTCCGGGTGGTCAAAATTAATGCAGATTCGCCATCTACGGAGTGCCTCATAATGATATCGTCGTTGTGACGCGTAAAGACGCAGGAGTAATTTATTTCTACAATGCGGTCGTCGCATAGCCCTATTGTCAAGGATCGATTTATAATTTTATCAGCACGATTTAGTTTTAGGTTGAACGGAGGATAGCGATGAGGACACGATGACGATAAGGCTACGTGTGTGGAAACTCTTTGATTTCTGGTCCCGGTGATGCACGCAGACGCATACCGCCTTATATGGACATGCGAAGGGTTACAGTCGGAACGCTCCCGTCATCTCCTGCAAGCCGGCCTTCGCTACAGTGACACAAACAGTTATGACCGATGGATACATGACAACACATTCCACAAGACACTGCTTCACTTCATACACAACACCGGCCTAACGGCGCAAATTTAATGCAAATATACACAACAAATATTATGCCCTAAGGGCAAGTCTATGTCGCAAAAAAAAATAAAATAATAATAATAATAATAATAATAATAATAATAATAATAATAATAATAATTATTATTATTATTATTATTATTATTATTATTATTATTATTATTATTATTATTATTATTATTATTATTATTATTATTATTATTATTGGGGCACATGGAGCTCTAGCATTATCGCCTCCACTGATCCCGCGACCTTCGTGTCAGCAGTCCAGCACCAATATACCACTAGAGCACCATGGCGGCGGGTGAAAAAAAAAAAATGTTGGAGAATATGCTAGCATTTGGAAAAGCTTTCGGGGGGATCAATACAATCCACTGAGAAGGGAAAAAAATGAAGAAAGTGCCTTTCACACGATTTCATTTTCGACGCATGGGCGCCGCCATCTTGGACTGCTAAGCGATCGCTTTTGCCGGTCTTCTATGTCGTAATATGAAACGATCATGGTCATGAAACGATTGAATGTACCGGCCCAAGCATTTTCGTGCGTCCGAGTTCACCGTAGCACTGTTTGTTTATTTGATACAACTACAAAAGTGCAACGTTATCAGCCCAAGATGGCGGCGCTTGAGCGCCTTCGGAAAACGGATGCATTATACAGTCCACGTGACTTATTCGATTATCCGCCTTAGCGGCCTCCACAGAGAAGTGCAGCCATCGGTACGTGAATGCTCACAGCTCACTTGGCTTTCCCTTCTAAAGCAGCAAGACAAGCCCGGTGAGGTTTTCTCGCAGCCGACAACCCATAAAAACAGCGCTCGCTTTTTGCTAACGCACTCCGAGACCGCGCGCCGGCGTTTTCGAGTTTAAAAAACGGGTGAAGCTTTAGTCTTTCCGCTCGTTTTAAAGCGTGAGACACCTTCGCCTGCGAAAGGCCACATTACCACGTTGTTTTTCCGCGAAGTCAAACTACTAGACACGTTCGGAAAGTTTCGAACACATAATGAGCAAGGCGCCTTTCGCTAGGCAGCGGCCGGGCAGTTGCTCCACGGAGCGACGACAAGGAAGAAGGCATACAGTGTCCTGGCCGCGCGCGCCGTATCTGGCAAGGATATAATTATCCTCATAAGCGTGCGCAGGGTTCTCCTTTAGGGGGGGCGAAGGTTCGTCGCAACCCTCCCCCCTCCCTATTATGTCAATGTATGGGGCCGGCTTTCTGCACCCAACAGCTTTCTGCACCCAACATGGTCTTTACGACCGTGGCGGGTAGGCAAGGAATCTGCGTCAGGTGCAAAGGCTGAGGAGCGCGCCGAGATGGCTGCATCGGTCGCTTCGTGTGCGCCGTCTCCGTGCGCACAATCTTGGAGCCTATGTTATCTCAAAGCGAGAGGAAACGCAGCACACTTGCTAACTTCTGTTTGCTCTTTTTGCAACGCTGTGACGGGACAGAGTGTTCACGGTCATCGAATGAATGAATGGATGGATGGATGCAAAACTTTATTGTGAGTCCTGAGGTGCACTATCTCAACGCGCAGCGGGCCACCCTACGCCGGACTAGCCCTAAATAAAGTTCATTCATTCATTCATTCATTCATTCATTCATTCATTCATTCATTCATTCATTCAATCGGCAATGAATGAATGAATGAATGAAGTCCGGCAGTTTCTTTCGGGCGGGGGGGGAAGAAGAGAATGAGAATTATTTATGTTTGCATGTGCTCGCGTGAAAGCGAGATCAAACATTTTAATGAGCGAACGTTACCAACTGACGACGTGATGTGATGACCTTGTCATGTGACGTCACGAGTTTTGGCGACCCGTGAAAAGGCTTTCTGCCTTTATAAATATATAAATATACAAATATATAAAACCGATAAAACTACGGGCCTGTGTATAGTTGTCTAATGCGTTGCGATCGCTGTCAATCGCCCTTTCGTGCGCGATACTGACTTTTTCGGCACCAATGCTTCCATTGTTTCTTGAGAATTCGCCTTTTTTTTCACGATGCCACGGCGCATGCGCCCTTCCCCTAGGCGGAAAAGTCGCGAAGCGCCTCAAGATCTCGGAGGCTTTCGTTCTGGCGATATCAGTTGTCCCAGCCCCCTAGCAATACACTACCGAAACGGCGCAGGGAATTGTAAAAGGCGGATTAATCTACGCGCCTCCGACCATTTTATGCCTCTCTCATCAGCTTCTCATCCTCGGCGAATTGTGGGAAGCCTCCCATAATACGATTACGACCTCGCGCGCCTTCTTCCCGTCACGTCTCGGGCCGGCCGGTCAATTAAGCGACGCTCATTTGCAAATAGCACGCGCGGAGGAGATCCGATTGCGACTCCTGCCTTCTCAGCAGAGGAGACGCGAGTATAGGAGAGGGGGTTACTGTGATCTATGAAACGCTCTCCGGAGGGGTTAGGGAGAAGGTAAAGGATACGAAGGCAGCGGCTCCTCGGGGAGAGAGAGAGAGGGAGAGGTCGGATCACGACCGCAAAATCGACGACGAAGTTTGCGGGGCGCGCGCGCGTAACAGGCAAGCAGCAGGCGGCGCGCGCGCGTGTAGGTGGGCGGCTCTCTGGCGGCGCGGCGCTACGCATATTCGCGTGCCGCTCGCTCCGCGTGAGAGGCTCGGCTTTCGCAGGGGGCGACGAACGAAACTGATGTGGCTGTCGCAGGCGCCTCGGCTGCGTCTCCGTCAGCGGAAGCAGCGAGAGCCGACGACGAGCCGCGGTGGAGGAGTTGCGGCGCGGTGCCAATCGCATGCCTGATTTGCTGCTGCGGGCTGCCAGCTTCGTACCGTTGTGCTCTTCTTCATCACGTTGTTGTTGTTGTTATTGTTGTTGTTGTTGGAGTTGTTGTTTCGGCCCCCCGCTGCTTGCCTGTCCACCTCCTTCTTCGGTTGTTCGCGGAGCATCTTTGAAGAAGGGTCAGCGGAGCATAAAGGAGAAGCCGCTGGCTCGGGGATTCATTCGACCCTGTGGTCACCGCTTCGCCACTTAGGTCACCGAAGGTGAGTACCTTTTTTTTTTTTCACTCCCATGGTAAGTTGGCATAGCTAGGGGGGGGGGGGAGAGGATTCACTTTCCCACTGGAATGTTGGAAATTCGGCAATTTTGTTTAACGGCAATGCGCTGTTGATTCGACCGTAAGTTTAGCTATAGGGATACAGTTGGCTAATGGACAAATGCGTACATAAAAGGTAGTTGAACACCCCCCACACACACACCTTAAAAATTGCTGGTTACTCCCCTTCCCATAGTAATCCACTTTCGATTCGACCAGAACTTTAGCTTAGAGGGCCAAAATTGGACGGTGGATTCATGAAATGAACATGTAACCTGGCTTGAAGCACTTACGGAACACGGAGACACAAACTTTACCAAGAAGAAAACCACCATCCCCGAACTGTTTTTTTTTTTATATTGTGATGTAGACTTGCCCTTAAGGCACAACACCTTGTGTGTACCCCCCTCACCCCCTAAAAAAAAAAAAAAGGTTTGCAGAACGCGAGATTTCCGAGAAAGCTATATTCTCGCTTCGTCTAAGAACATAGACTTCAAATAGATATTCCAGCCAGTAGTAGTGCCTGCGACCTATACAGCTACCCTCTAGGTTAGAAGCGCCTAGCACTCACAAAGCAGAAATTCGCATTTTCAGTGGAGCCCACGTTCCGTAAACTTTGTGGGCGGGTGTACATGTGTACGTGCGCCGCAAGACCGGTGTTGTGTATGAAGTGAAGCAGTGTTTTGTGGAATCTGTTATCATGTATCCAGCGGTCAAGGCATTGTTCCCCCCTGAGAAGAACGTGGGGCAATGAATTTTTTTCATTCGTTTCTCGTCAGCGATTTTTCTGAATTTTGAAAAAGAATGTAGATAGCACTCCACCTGCTTCGAACTATATTTGATTGCTCCAAATTTGTTTTTTTTTCCTCTCTCTCTTTCTATATATATATTTTTTGGGGGGAGTGGGGCAGGAGCTTGACTCTTGGGCCAAGCGACAGGAAGCTCGGCGATGTCAGATACAGGAGTTTCTTCTAAGGTTCAATGTTTCTCACGGTTATATAATTGCCACCTTAAAGAAACAGTCAAGCAACACCCGACGGTTGGCGACCCGTACGTGGCTTCTAATGTGGCTTTAATTCCGTTCTCGTCTTTGTTCAGTTCGACGCGAAGTACGCATGCGATCAACGCACATTTGTATCAACATATGGGACTGCACATCTTGATTGGCATGGGCATGGGATCATGCCGCTGAAGATATGCAGTCCACGTAGAAGTTGGCAAGGCATGTAGCCCCAAGGCAATATAACCGCTGGCCATTAAGAGTTACAGACTGGATTCCAAGAGAAGGCAAGCGCACAACGGGGAGACAGATGGGTGGGTAGATGAGATTAAGAAGTCTTTACGGGTTTAACATGGCTACAGCAAGCGCAGGGCCAGGCTGATTGGCGATATATGGGAGAGGCCTTTGCCCTGAAGGGCGCAGCAATGATGATGATGATGATGATTCGATCGGTTGATGTCGCACATCGCCTTCACCGACCGGGTACCCGCGTCGAGCCCATGATGTTCGGCCTGTGGATCCCAGAGTGAAACACTTGGGCATTTACCGATGGAATGCTCAGGCGTTACCGCAGTTGTGGCAGTGTCGTGTTAAACAAATGCCACCAACTTAATGATTCTTCGAATAGCGCTGAACGATTTCTTGTCTTCGAATAGGTCATGCATCGACCTATGTAGGTGTGCGGCTCGTAAGACTGTGCTGCAGTTCTCATCTTCCACTCCCGGTCATCTGTAATGCTTGCACATTTGCGCGTGATGTAATGTGTTGCGGTGTGCTTTAATTCCACTCCTCTTTAGTGACACGCACAGTGGCGTAGCCAAGAGGTGAGGATGGGGGGGGGGGGGGGGGTTCAAGCCCTACGAAATTTTTCAAATTTGCTTGCGTATATATACACGCACACATACAAACGCACGCACGAACATACATAAAGTATGGATTGAACCCCCCCCCCCAAAAAAAAAAAAATTCTGGCTATGCTGTAGCCATGTCAAACCCGTAAACTTCTTGATCTCATCTACCCACCCATCTGTCTCCCCGTTGTGCGCTTGCCTTCCCTTGGACACGCGCACTGAATGACACTCTCGTTTCTCTTCCGACTTTCTCTAAGACTACACGTTATATAATGGTTCGTGAAACCTTGTACTGCTACCAGTAACCTTGACTGGGTGGTTCGAGACACCCATTCAGGGATTAGGTAGTTAGAGGGTTTCAACCTCGGCACAAGTTGGCATTCCAGTGAGCGTGTAGCCTAGACGCGCGGTCCTGGGTTGTCACTTCCGAGGAACTGGGCCGATATACCGGTGGGACTTCTAAGAATTCGGCCATGCGTCAAATATACCAGTGTCCTCACTTTGATGAAGGAAAGAAATATAAATTTAAGGGCTCGTTGAACTAACAGACAATGATGCCAAGGAAAGCATAGGGGATGTTATTAGAAGGAAATGTGAAGAAAGAAAAGTGGACGAAAAGATAACTCGCCACCTTTGATGATGTCATCTAACTTTGATGCGGTCATATAATGCATGCTGTAACATTATCAGCCTCCCCGCGCGCGCTCTGCTCGGAGGCAGCTTTGCAGCTGTTGTGCCAATTATCACGTGACCATCGAGGGCGGTGGCGAGCCTTTGGGCTGAGCGGAGCCTACGCGCCGTGACGTCGCTAGAAGCGCCTCAGTAATGTGTCGACGGCGCCTACCCCTGTTTACAAACCATGGAATAGGTCTATATTGACTGAGTAAACTAATATATACTGAATGTGTGAAACAAACGTAGTGACTCTTAACGTCTGTATTCTTAACTCTGTGTTCCTTTTCCTCTACAGCTTTACTTGACACGTTTCATTTATAAACGTTCTTCATTGATACGTGCCAAATCGTCCGCGAAGCCCCCCCCCCCCTCACACACACCTGCCTTTATCTTACGCGTTTGTCAGCTTCCGCCACCTTTTTTGGCAGATAATTCCGGAAACATTATGTTCCTTCTAGATAGTCGGTTTTCCGTCAAAATCCCTCGGCTCCTCCGCAGGTGCAAGCGTTTTCCGTTTAAAAAGGTGTGACGTGACACCCAAAATGTGAAAGCACGCCTTCTTTTTCTTTGCGCATCACGGCGAGGTTTTCTAGTTAGACCGCCTCTTTAGCGAAAAGCAGGTGGGAATATGAAATCCCGCGCTGTAAACACGTTTATTAGTATTTTTTTTGTTTGTTTCATCCACGGCACCAGCATTTGCATCATAAAGCTCTTCGTGCTTCTCCTTTGCTTAGCCGACCTTCACGGTACGCCAGGCGGGAAAACGCGTAAACTTCTGCGCTCAAAACGAACAAACAAACAAGCAAACAAACAATTACAAACAAGTAAACAAACAAAGATCTGTTTAAGCTATACCTTGAAACAGAGGCGCTGCCTGGAGCGTCGCCCAGAAATGCTCGTCCTCACACACCGTGTGACGTTAGATAGTCTCAGCGCAGGGTAATTACGTAATAACATCTTTTTTACGCGTACGCTCTTTTGTTACGTGCACCTGCCGGCATTACCTGTTTTCCTGTTTCTCTCGTACCGGCGTTCTGCGTGCATATTTAACTACACACCATGGCGGGGACTAAGAAACAACAGACGACGCAAGCGCAAACTATCTACTAGACTTAACCTATCTGATGAACCAGTAACAACTCGCCCCAGCTGTCAGTGCTCGTGTTTTGCATACTGTTCGTCTGCGCATGTGCCATCCTGAGAGTCTTTTCTTTTCCACGCATGTTTCTACTAAGTTAAGATGAATGTATTTGTAGCTACATTCCACTTAATCATTGATACCTATATGATGATGATCACTAACATTATGATTATGATGATTTGTAACAGCTTACTTATGTAATATTTTCGACCTTCATCAAGCTTGCCAAGTCATCTGCGAGAACTACTCTCATCCCCTCGTCCCACCATCGTCCCACAATGTAGACCTGTGCTACCTTCTTAAGCATCGTAGTGACGATCATTGTCATGATGAGAAGCGCAGAAATTATCTGCTTATACCAGGGGTCTCAAGCTCGCCTCAGCCAGCGGGCCGCAGACACACAATTTAGACCCACAAGGGCCGAAGCAGTGAAGGTAGGAGCGGGGGGTAGTTTGTACAAATTGTCAACAAACGTCATTTGAAAAAAAAAAAAACGCTTTCCATATCTGACATACAAGTCATTTCTGAAGGATATTTGGCGCCAGGATTCCAGCCACAAGTCAATGCCGGTCTCCAAAATGGCAAAAATCTGGACGCCGATTCTGAAATATAGCTTTTGTTTCACGTTTATGTTTTAACACAAGGTGACCATATGGAGTGGCTCGCGAAAACAATGCTTTAGACCAGTCATACTTGAGTAGCTCACGAACATGCTTTAAAAAAATATGCGGTGAAGACAGTCATATGGGCGGGCGGCCGCGGGCCGTGTTTGAGACCCCTGGCTTATACTAACATCTACCCGGTAGTGATGATGATCATCATCATCATCATGATATCATATATGTGATTACACACATAGAATATTATCACGGCATGATTCACGAGATAGCACGAGCCCATAGTATAGGGATAAGTTGGAGATGACTTCGGGAAATTTTAAAAGGGTGAAACTTAAAGGGCAAACTGACCAATTAGACAGTAATGTGTACCTTGAGAGGTTAGACTGGATCAATTGGTGATTACGTTTTAAAATATACACGCAAGAAATTTTATTGAACAGATTAAAATGGAAGGAAATTCATGGAAGGATTTTAAAAGGAACAGTAAGGAAAGGTTAGGAGTTAGCGTGGTCTACATTAAACGAGTAAAGTCCAGCAGTCTCGCTAGGTAGCGCGCCGTGATTCCCGGTAAGCGGGTTTCTCATAGGCAGTGCGAACCTTCTTCGGCCTCCCCTCCCCACGTCTGCGAGACGCGCCACCAGCCCGCCTGCCTGGACACTGCGCGCAAGCTAGCGGTTGCGCGCAGTGTCCAGGCAGGCGGGCTGGTGGCGGCGCAGTGTATGGACTAGCGAAGCAGGCGCACAGCTGTGCAACCAGTTGCTAGGCAATGCGAAGTGAGATCATCGCCGAGCAGAGTTTTTTTTTTTTGTGTGTGTGTGTGTGTGTGTGTGTGTGTGTGTTCGCGTTGGACGGATTTCGGCCGCGGCTTAAACAGTTCCGCTTTTAAAAGACAGGGTTCGCTATGTTGGTCAGGGTGTACATTGGAGTACAGAGCATCAAAGAATAGACGTACAAATGAGATTGTGTTTGGGGGGCATACACAAAGCCCGCTTGGAGATGTGTATTTCTAAATCTCCCTAATCCCCATAAGAAGATTACCAGATGAGAAGCCGTAATCTGGAGAAGACCAATCTGAAACTAACACCACGGCACATCACTGCGTGCGATTCACCCGAGCACATGTCCAAAAAAGTATAGGTACAGTCAGCACTGCCAGTACTCTCTGTTGCATGGTTTGAATGTGCGAGAACTCCTCGAGACATGCCACCAAACCGAATACCAATGGTAGGCCCCTGGTAAAGAGCCCTAACCCCACAGACCAGTTAATGCTGGACACCGGGCAAAACAAGCAGAAGGGTACCATGGTTTACTGCAATGGAGATACCATTCATTTAGGGTTAAGGCAAAGGCCCGGTCATTAAATCAGTTTTATCCCTTTTTCTCCCTAACCACCATCAAGTTGAGACATTTCTAGTGCTGACTCCTGCTAGTAATCACTACCATGTACGACGCTCACGGGGCTTCTAACGGCAAGAACGATATGAAATTTCCCATCCCAAGGGGTTCTCTCATTTACGTCAGTCACAGTACGCCGTCTTACAGTGAACGAACAGCGGGATCTGAACCTCTGCACGTCTACGGGACAAGAAAGAAGTGAACAAAAATAAGAATCTCTATCTCGGGTTGACGTCAACGGCAATTCGGCGCTCTCTGTTCCGGCTTATGTCGTGGTAAGCCGGCGGCGCCTTTGTTCCGCCGACACAGAAAAAAACACGTGCGCAGCCTCTCCTAAGCACTGTGCAGCCTTAACGTCTTTTTTTGATTGCGTCGGTCTAGCGTGCGTTCTCTAGGTTGGTCGGCCAAACTGAAAAAGAAACAGGTCAAAGAACTTTTACTCACGGCTGATATAGTTACCCTGAATCATGGTCCGTAGCCAAAGGGGGGGGGGAGGGGGGTGGGGCTAGCCCCCCCCCCCCGGATTTCGGATGGAGGGGGGTGTTTACCGAGAATAAATAATGAAAATACGGGATTTTCAAGGCCTTCAACAGGTGCCCCCCCCCCCCCCCAAAAAAAAACAATTCTGGCTACGGGCCTGCCCTGAATGCAGCCAGATGGCGCTGCGAGGCATGTGATGCTTCTATGTTAAAGACACTGAAAAGCGACGTGAGAGAGGAGCTCCCACGGGCTAAGGGCTCAACAGAGCATCAACGCTGCTAATTGAGGACGTAGTTGCTTTGCTATAGACGATTCATTTTTTCTTTTAACGCGGCAGCGTTAAAGAGCTCACATTCATGAACGCCGCGCCGCCATCTTTGGCTTTACGCGAATAATTTCTCAGTTTTGTACGTCGTGACGTCAAAACGCAGTTGCCGCCTTGAAAAAGACAAGGCCACTTGTGACGTTCGCTCTTGCGCATGGCCGTCGGCAGGAGGGGGGAGGGGGAGTGCGAAAGGGGCATTTGCGCCCCCCCCCCCCTCCCTTTTTCCGAGCTACACCAAGACTTGCCCTCCGCCCACTCCACACCAAGTTTCCATATTGTCCTGAACTTCGACCTTTTTTGTAGAACATAGAGAATTGGTGAGGTTGGCTTCTCCTCATGATGACTCTCATTGCGGGAAAGCCAGCTTTAACGAACTAGTTTTGCGTGAGTTGAGGTAATAATGTTTACAACTTCACGTGAACTGTAAATTAATCAACGAATTAATCTTGCGCAATTGAAGCGAGCTGGAGTAACGTAGATATGCGCTGCGCTTGATATGCGAAATTTGTCCCTTCGACAGTCTCGCACCGTGTCGAAATTGTAGGACGAATGAAGTTCATGAGGTTGGCTTCTCCTTATGATGACTATCATTGCGGAAAAGCCAGCTTTGACGAACTACTTTTGCGTGAGTTGAGTTACTGATGTTTCCAACTTCACGTGAACTGTAAACTAATTAACGCATTAGGCTTGCGTACTTGAAGCGCGCTGCAGTAGCGTAGATGTGCGCTGTGCTAGATATGCTAAAATGTCACCGTCAGCCTGGCACCATGACAAAACTATGGGACGAATGAAATGCGTGAGGTTGGCTTCTCCTCATGAGGACTCTTACTGCGGGTAAGCCAGCTTTGGCGAACCCGAACTGCCTTTTCTAGCAAAGCATGTTACGAGTTCCACATTGCGATGGCGGCGGTGGCGGTGTTGTACGAGAAAAACTCGGTGCCCGCGAGGGTACAGAAATGAGGCCCTCGAAGGCGCACCGGTCGCATGCGTACTTGTGTGCGCCTCTTTCCAATAATTGATGCTCCATCGAACTTGGGCTTGTTGGTGATCAACCGTTTCTCACATGGCAATCTGATATTTTACCGAGTTAACTCGTCATTTCACATTGCCACATTCCATTGCTGTCTGGATATGAACGAATGACTGTCGTTGTTGTCTGTAGCAACTGAAGTGTCAAAGTACACGAGCCGCAAGCGTTTTCGCCTCCGTCGAAAATGCGGCCGCAGCGACCAAGGTTTCGATCCCACCATAGCCACTAGACCACTGTAGGGTGTCGCTCTCGACGTAAAACGGAGTGATCTCAGCTTCCATTCATCACCTGCAGCTGCTTGTTACGCTCGGCCGCACGTGTCGAGTCGTGAACGGAGAGTCGCGTGATTTGCAGACGCCAGGAACACGTCCGGATAATTCGCACTGACGGCGGCACAGACTCATTTGACAGTTGCTTCGAGAGTCCGGAGCAGCTGAATTTGTTTTGATAAATTTATTTATGTAACCTGTCTCTTCACATCAGCTTTCTCTTTTAATTTTTTTTCTGTTTTGATTTCTATTGCATTTCTTCAACAGTGGGAAGCCCCGCTGTCCGGCGTAAACTCCCTGGATCAGCTCGATTGATTGATTGATTGATTGATTGATTGATTGATTGATTGATTGATTGATTGATTGATTGATTGATTGATTGATTGATTGATTGATTGGGGTGAACGCTTGAACAAATGACAACTATTCACTTTAAACTGCCGCGGTAAGCTGTTATGTTCGACCGCTGACACGAAGGTCGCGGGAGCGAATCCCGGCCGCGGCGGCCGCATTTCGATGGAGGCGAAATGCTAGAGGCCCGTGTACTTAGATTTAGGGGGCCGTTAAAGAACCCCAGGAGGTCGAAATTTCCGGAGCCCTCCACTACGCCGTCCCTCATAATCATATCGTGATTTTGGGACGTAAAACCCAAACAATTATTAACTATTCGCTTTAAGAAATAGATCAAACCTGTTCAGTGTTTGGTTACTCTGGGATGCATTGAACGTACCGCCTACAAAGGTTTTCGCCGTAAGTGGCAGCCCGCATGAATAAACTTAATTTCCTGGTGGGCCCTGACGTGCGGCCGGGTATCGAATGACGTTCGTTGTACAGTATACTCTTGTACGTGGCTACTGGGCGATACGTTTCTGGTTCCCAGACAGCATGGCCAGGTAGCGAGCCGTTTTATTTATTCCTTTAAGACTGGCTCGCGTTCCAATAGGCTCAGCCGGGATATTACGTACTCTTTAGCAGGTGGCCACCCGTCCGGTATCATCACCGACCACGAAGACGCGCGCAAAGCCGGCCGTTCACGTGCGTTTCCGCGACGGAGAACACGACGCAGCTGGCGCGGCATTCGCCATTCATCAGCCAAGAGCGAAACGATATACGCGGGTGCGCCGCGCGCGCGCGCAGTGTCTGATCCAAACGTATGTAACGAGGCCGTCCTTCGTCGACAAGGACGCCTCTTATAGGATTAAGAACTCCCTCCGTGACAAAGAAAGGATCCCTCTTAGATTGCGCGAATCACAGAAGGATGCACATTTGTGCGAGTTTGCAGATTGATGGACGGGTGAACGCTTGAACAAAAGAAAACTATTCACTTTAAACTGCCACGGTAAGCTAGTATGTTCGACCGCTGACACGAAGGTCGCGGGAGCGAATCCCGGCCGCGGATGCACATTTGTGACAGTTGGTCATCAGCCACAAGCTTGCGCAAATCGTAGCCAAGCGTTAAGATTAGTTGCTTTGTACGAGCATAGGCGTGCGCTAGGGGGGGGGGGGGGGGGCAGGGGGAGCGCAAAGTATGTGTCATACTTTGACTTCATAGGGAAGGGGCACTGCGATGAACCTTCACCCCCCCCCCCCCCCTGAAGGGGAACCCTGCGCACGCCTATGTGTATGAGTTCTAACCACGAATGATAGTCGTGAGTTGTCCACCTCGGTGGAACAGTGGCTACTGTGCTCGGCTGCTGACCCGAAGGTCGCGGGTTCGATCCCGGCCGCGGCGATCGCATTTCGATGGAGGCGAAATGGTAGAGGCCCATGTACTGTTGCGACGTCAGTGCCTGTTAAAGTACACCAGATGGTCAAAATTTCCGGAGCCCTCCACTACGGCGTCTCTCATAATCATATAGTGGTTTTGGGACGTAAAACCCCAGATATTATTTTAGTCGTGAGTTGCTAGGGGCTAAAGCCTTAAATGCCTCATCAAGCGCCAAAAAACTCATAGGGTCCCGTATGCGTTCGCCTAAGAAGGCTCTAAGGAGAAAGCCACCTTCTATTGCTCCTTTTCTTCTCAGTCAACGTATTCGTCCTCCCCAGCGCCACTCCGACAGCTTTCTGCACCTAACGTGGTCATGTACTGCCTCCGTCATCGGCACACCTTTGACCAAGCGAAAGTGTCACGTGACGACGCCATCTGCTGACGTCATGACACGTGATGTCATGACGTCATAAACTTTGCTAATATGTGATGTCGTGGTGACGTCATACGGTGACGTGATGACACTGGCACCACTCGTGTTGACGCGGGACGCCGACACTGAAGGTCAGTTATCGCGTTTTATGAGACATCCAAGGCTTTCGCCTTCAAAGGGGCCCTGCAACACTTTCTGAGCATGGTCATAAAACGCTGCCGATCGGTGGTCGAGGCTCCCGAGAACACGTGAGCCAAATATTATAGCGCAGCACGCGGCCTGGAATTCACAATAAATTCTCAAAGGCGGCTAAAAATTGCTTTCTCTCCTCTCGACAAATGACGCTGCAAGCTCGAAAAAAATCACTCGTCACAGCCACTGTGTCAAACATTGGCTGATTTGAGCATGGCGCGCTCGGTCGTTACTGGAGCCCCTTTAAAGTCGGCGTCGATACGAGTGATGCGAAAAATCGCTACGTGATGACGTCACCTTATGACGTTACCACGACGTCGGAGGTCAGCGGAATGTGTGACGTAATCATGACGTAGCCATAACGTCACATGGGGACGTCACCGCGCGACATCGACGCCTGCCTGGTCAAAAGTGGACCGATTTCGGCGGCACCGCAAGACCACGTGAGGTGCGGAACGCTTTCGAAGGTAGTCCGCCTCGGTGTATCTGTGGCTAGGGTTCTCGGCTGCTGACCCGAAGGTCGCGGGTTCGATCCCGGCCGCAGCGGTCGCATTTTCGATGGAGGCGCAATGGTAGTGGCCCGTGTACTGTGCGATGTCAATGCACGTTAAAGAACACCAGATGGTCAAAATTTCCGGAGCCCTCCATTGCGGCGTCCCTCATAATGATATCGTGGTTTTGGGACGTAAAACCCCACATATTATTATTATTATTATTATTATTATTATTATTATTATTATTATTATTATTATTATTATTATTATTATTGCGCTTTCGAAGGTTCCGATCCCGGAGTGTTCGGTGCAAAAACCTTTAGGGGGGGAGAGGAGGGTAGGGGAGGGGTCAATACTGTCACGTCGTCGTGACGTTGACGAAGGCACCTGTCGGCGTGTCCAAGTTGAAACGCTCTATTTGGCCGAACTTGTGGCCGGGAAACTGAAAGTCAAACTACAGCAAGCAATGTACGCTGTGCACTGATACACTAGCTGATAGCGGCGAACAGAGCGTCGGCCGTCGATAATCTGACAAGCGGTCAAGCGCGCGGCTTTTATACATGTATCATCGAAGCTTCTTCTCTCTCTCTCTCCTTTTCTTCCCTCATGTCTTCCTTTCCTCTGTGTTTCCCCTTCCCGAAGGAGCAGGCAGGCGTTGTGCCCCTCTAGGTGGCAGTTGTCAGAATTGCCTTGCAGTTGGCAAGGTTGAGACATTTGCCCTTCTTTAGCATCTGCTTCTGCACATCAATAAGTAAGTTGTTTATTCTTCATCACATTTACGTCGTATTTCTTTAATTGTTGTATCAGTAACCGTCGGTAACTGTGGCTAAAAATCAACATGGCGGCGCCCATGCAGACGCGACCACCCGCTTCGATCTGAACTTGCCCTCGACGCTCGCCCAAAGCGCTCACAGCAACAAATGAATGGTGTAATGAGCTATCGCTTTGCGTCATCTCACGATCAGGTAAAAGCACCAGGTACGCTCTGTCGTTATTGGCGAGATAAGATATTGCTCTAACCACGCCTGCTAAGCCTGACGCACCGATAATTTGATAGCGGTTCATAGAAATAGAGAAATGTTGTCACGAATGCATTGCTGCCGAAGCTCCAAGACATAAATCGAAAGCAAATACAAGCGTCTGTTTGGAACTTACGGGTCACAGAACGCACGACGACGACGTGATAAACTTGAGGCGGAGAGAAGCAGCCTCGATGCGTGCAGCCATGTTCTATTTTTTTCGGCGCTGCCGTCTGCTCGCTGAACGTGTGCGCGCAGACGGCAGGGGGATGCTAGCAGACGACGCGGCGCGGATGAATACATGTGGAGGGGCTAATCACCCTTCCTATTGGCTAATGGGCCCTGTAGCCTCCACAGTGCTGAAGGGAACTTCTGAAACAGAGTATAGTTCCAAGTCATTCGGGCGCGCTCTGCGCAAGGCAGCAGCTACACTGCAAAGGGCCGGTAACATGGAAACAGAAAGAAGAGAGTGGGTGTAGCAATCGACTGAAAAGGAAAAGGTGGTTGCGTTCGCCTTCCAGTCGTCTTAGGTGAGTGCGCAAGGGACTGCGTGACTTTTTCATCGCTTTGAAAGAACATGCGCAGTTAAGAGTGTTTTAACGTGTTATGTCAACAAAATTTGCACTTGAAAGTGGGAGCACGCGTTGTGTCCAGCCTTCCTCAGTCTTCTTCAGTCCCCGTTTTACTTGCGCCGTTTGCTTATATTTCCAGTGGATCAATACCAACTTAATATGGTTTTTTGAGGGCCTAGTTGGTGCGTACTGACCAAAATTGATACACGGGAAAAGCGCTTGTCTCTTGTGCATATTCCTGGTGTGCTGCGTTTTTCTTGCGCTAAGCAATTTTTGCCAATACCAACTAGCCCAGTTGTCATTCCTAATCAGGCCCGTAGCCAGGAATTTTTTTCAGGGTGGGGGGGGGGGGGGGGGGGGCACCCGTTGAAAACCTTGAAAAACACCTATTTTCATCATCTATCTTCGGTAAAACACCCCCCTCCATCCGGATTTCGGGGGGGGGGGGGGGCCCGGGCTCCTAGCCCCCCTCCCCCCTGGCTACGGTCCTGTTCCTAATCAGTCGAGAAGGACATTTGTCGCATGCGAAAACGCTCTTGTTATACACTTGGAACGTGGTTTGGCTTAAAAAATCTTAATTACCCACTTAGTACCGGCCGTACTCTGCGCGCTTGTTTGCATATATGAGTGAGTCTCACTTCAATCAAGTGAGTTTCAGTTCAAGCACCCTCGGTCATGTTCCCTGGACCCAACCCTAAGTCACATCAAGGGTTGACCAATAAGACGCTGCCCTGTTGTATTGACTATATGGCTAAGCGCCGCGTTAACTATGCGCATACGTTCCGCATAAGAATTGCTGACACCACAGCCACTGACCACTACGGCAATGAACAAATGATTGCACATATTTTGTGCGACCGTCCGCAATACAGTTCACAGAGACAAAGTCTCTTTGCAACGCACTCGAACAGTTGCATAATCGGGACCTCTGTCGGTAGTAAGTATCCTACGCTTCTCAGAAGACTTACGTCGCAGAAGAAGACCGCGCGAGCGCATCATGCTGTGCTTCTTGCGATCCACCCGCCTTTGATGACGACTCTAATTGGAACAACTCCCCTTCTGTGCGTGTCTGTGTGTGTGCGTTTCGTTTTCTTTCTTTTTCTCGTGGTTCGTCCTTTTTCTAACCGCTATTTCTCCACCCCACTGCAGGGTAGCAAACTACCTGACACTAGCATCCGATTAACTTCACTGCACTTCTTTTCATCTATCTATCTATCTATCTATCTATCTATCTATCTATCTATCTATCTATCTATCTATCTATCTATCTATCTATCTATCTATCTATCTATCTATCTATCTATCTATCTATCTATCTATCTATCTATCTATCTATCTATCTATCTCAGTGCAGGGTAGCGAACCTGTTGCTAGCGTCTGTCTGTATGTATGTCCGTCTTTGTGGCGACCGCGGATGAGATATGTTTCATAACCTTTCAAGGCTCAGCTGGAGCGCGGGCTCCCGTAACTCTTTTGCGATCAGAGTATCTCGCGTCCGTCTCCCTCTCCTGTTCTCACTCCCACGCGTGACAGTGCGAGAGCGCTCCGCACCGCGGTCAGACATTCTTCCGTCTCCTAGACAGAGGCGCAATTGTTTCGTTCTCTAATTTCATTTTTTCTTTCGCTCACCAATTATGAAGCCGGCACATCGCGAGACACCAGCAGGCTCGCTTCTCCTATGGCGCATCTCCGAGAACACTTCAATAAAACTTACTCATCGTGACGTAAAACGCGGGCTTGAGTATAGCAGACACTATACGACCCCTCTCCTCTCAGCCGTCTTATGCTCTTTCTCATCGGCCTCACCGCTAAACATGTAGCAGCTGCCCTTTCTCTCTCTCTCTCACACTCTCTCCTAAATGGCCCTCACGTGCAAGTGCGGGCAAAAGGCAGAGAGAAAGGCGTTGTTGCCGAGAAGAATTGCAGGTGTTGTTGTCCCAATCGAAAACGAAACAAAGTTCCGTTCATCTTGCCGACCGTACAGGTGTGGGAAAGCTGGCAGGCAGAGAGATATTGGACAATGAATTTAGACGATGGTTCGAGGGCTCTATACTTCGGGAAGTCCTAAGATAGTGGACTTGGCAGTAATGCAGTTGCGGCAATGAATTCACAGTAATGAAAGCACAGTAATTAAATTCTGTTGTGTTGTGTCCGTTGTGTTGTGTTCTGATGTCTTCTGTTGTATTGTGTAGTGTTGTGTTGTGTTGTGTTGTGTTGTGTTATGTTGTGTTGTGTTGTGTTGTGTTTTGTTGTGTTGTGTTGTGTTGTGTTCTGTTCTGTTCTACTTGGTTTGCTGCGGAGAGGTTGAGGTTGATATCAGCTCTGCTACTCCACGTCTATAAGTGTTGCAGCGAGAAGTGAAAAAAGTGGTAAACAATTAAAACACAGAAAGGATCAATTAAAGGAAACTCATACAGCAAACTTAAGCAAGTAAAAGAATAACGTAGTAATGTACAGTAATTAAGATTACTTTTCCTGTAACGAGTAATGAATTACTTTTGTGGGATGGTAATACATTAATGTAATGAGTAGAGGCCGGATTTTTAAGCACTAAAAATCGTGTTTTAGGCGCCAAAAATAGGCAGGAAAAACGCAGTTCTAGGCCCCCAAAATCGTAAATATAGGCACAATAAATTTTTACAAAAACTCAAATTTTCGAATAAGGATGTGCGCGACCTAGTCTACGACAGGAAAGCAAACAAATGTTATATTTTATGATTGTACAAAGGCGTTAATGATTTAACATAGCCATGCAATGGTCCCTTTTCGGGCACGGTTTCCAGAACACGGTCACTCCTTTTATTGTCCAGAATGGTAAGTTAAGTGTCCACCATCGAATAAACACGCTCCTGGGTCTGCTTCTTTTCGGCATGGCTGGGAAGGGCAGCACAGGATTCAATAGCCAGACCACTAAAAGGCCAGAAGGGTCTGTTAGCCTCGTATTGACCGGGTCTAATAGCGCAGGGTCAATTTGTCATCTTTGTGTGAACACCATAAAGGGCCCCTTACCAGGTTTGAGCGTTTTGAGCTAGAAGTGTAATGCATGCACTGCGCTAACGATCACGTCTGCCAAGATTTGCAACGCTACGCTCCCCGCAAGGAAGGAAGTGAAATGTCAGACTGAATGCCTCGTGCCCTTTATCTCACCGGCGCGCGCACCAATGTGGGGGGAGGTGAAGTTCAACAAGGAATGGTCCTGTGTATGTCACAGTAGTAGATGAAACTGCGAGAATTATTCGAGGCTACATGTGTAATTTGTGCAATCTGTTGCTTGAACAGAAGAATGAAAGTTAATAGAAATGATAAAACATACAAACGGAATGTGTGCTCGTTTTTCTTTAGCTTTTTCTTCGAATCGAGAGTGATGCGAGACTTAGCTGCCAACATTTTTTTGTGTTCGTGTTTTCGCCGTTCCTGCGTCGTGCCGGCGCCAGCCCGGACAACGCTTAGCGCGTTTTTGGTGCATCGTTCCTTACAGCAGTTCCAGCTGTGCGACGCGCTGTGTCGTGATAAGGATACAGGATCCATGCCTCCGATTATAGAGGGTCATTACTAGAGGCCGGATTTTTAGGCACTAAAAATCTTGGCACTAAAAATCGGCACTAAAAATCGCACTATCCAAACGCATAGACGGATCCATACCACAGAAATAGGCAGTACACTATAGAGCGAACGCCGAAACGATACAACACCGCTTGTGCGCACGACCTGGCTTGGGCATGTCATGTGCACATAGTGTAATCTTGCGTGCGCATGGCGTGTTGATGCAACAACGTCGTGTGATCTTTCGGCTCCGAGTTTCTCTGATACCGAAGAGGGCAGGGAAGGAATTTGGCTTGCGAGTGGCAAAGGTTTCAGGCTCACCTACCGGCATTATGCTTTCGCGGCTCGTAATGAACCAATTAAAAAGTTATTGTGGTACAAGGCTCTTCACTGGGCACGAGAACACTTCCAGTATCTGACTAAAATTTCTCATGTGACCTAGTGAAGCGCCTTTTAAGAGTAAATTACAAACGAAACAAAAGCCATGTGCACATCTGATTTTTCTTTTACCTACTTTCTACATTCCCCCCTGACGGCACTCCATGGTTTCGCATTCGCTCTCCATATTCCTGCTGCTGCGCGCAGGCACCTCCTGTTTTCTGCCCCCCCACCACGCCCAAGTCTTCAAGGAGGTGCTTCAATTACATGGGAACACTGGACTGGAAAACCGGCGGTAAAAGCCCCCCCGCCACGTCCTCGGCCATAGACGCCACTCTCCTCTTCTTCCCCTCTCCTCTTCCCGCCTTTAATTTCCTCTCCCCACTCCACTGTACAAAATAGCGTATTTTCCTCTCCCCTGATACAACCGCTCGCGCCATGTCAATGCGGTGGGGTAAGGTGGCCGGCGCATCCCATTTCACTGTTGCTACCGGTTGCTTCTCGGATGTTTGTTGAACTAGGGAACTAGGTTGTTGCACCCCATAAAGTTCCGAAACGTCAATTTTGACCGGTAACATGAATTACGGTCTCAAACTGTACTCGAAAGCAAAATTTGAGGCTAAATAGCGTTCATATAGGCACCAATTTTGAAAATAGGCATTTATGGGCACTTATAGACATTTAGGCACAAACCCCCCAAAATAGGCATTTATAGGCACTATAAAAACACTATAAAAGCCCTCCTTTACCCCTAATTCATGCTCATATATCAAAGTGGCGCGATAGGAACGCAAGGAAAAAAATAGGCATTTGCCTATAATCCGGTCTCTAGTAATGAGTTACCCCTGGCGAATCAGTTCAAGAGTTACTCGTTACTTTTTCTAAATACCTTTGACTAAAATATAGCGTGTCCGCTATTCCTTAATTATGGCATAGAACTTGACCAGAAAAGGAAAGAAAAATAACAGAGACGTTCATCTGCGTGCCAAACACCTCAAGCCTAGGAAGTCGAACAAAGATCTCTGAGGCTTCAGTGTGCATGCACGGTAAATAAGGTATACATGAGTTAGTGCACGAATGACCAACTTTTGTTAAAGTAATTTCAAAGTAATTTCATTAATTCTCAAAAGTGACAAAAATGCGAGGCCATTGCTTTCGCCCAGCTGTAATTTGTAATGTAACTTAAGTACGTTTTTAAAATGTCCTGGAAAGGTAATTAGTAATGTACTGCAATTTCTTTCTAGGAGTAATGTTGCCATCTCTGCAATATACGCAACAGCGCGGACATTTGGTCACTTTGGCGTGGTTCCTTGCGGTCATTAGCATTGGTCTAGGCTGCCTTGTTTTAACGCTGGGGACTTCGCACGATAGCGTAATCGGGCCCCGTGCGCATTGCCTTGAACCGTGACTCAATGAAAGGAACGTTTGTGCACGTAACATCCTTTTTTTTGCAAATTGACGATGTTCCCACCACTCGTCCGAAAGGTGCCACGCGTACCCGCGCAGCGGCACACATTGGAATGTATTGGCAGCTTTAAACATACCAACTCGTTGCACAATTCACTTGTTCTGACGCCTCGTGCTATTCCACGATTCTTCCCCGCAATATTACATCCGTTAAAGGGGCCCTGCAACACTTTTTGAGCATGCTCAGAAAACGCTGCCGATCGGTAGTCCAGGCTCTCGAGAACACGCGAGCCAAATATTATAGCGCAGCACGCGGCGTGGAATTCACAATAAATTCTCAAAATCAGCCAGAAATTGCTTTCTCTTCTCTCAACAAATGACGTTGCGTACCCAAAAATCACTCGTCACCGACGAGAGATTTTTTTGTATCAGCCATTGGCTGATTTGAGCATGGCGCGCTCGGTAGTTACAGAGGCCGCCGCGGGAGGCCGCGACTTGTCCACGCGTGCACGCGCGATCGCAAAGAAAATTCGCGTATTCGAACAAAAAAAGAAAGAGAAAAAGCGCTCAAGATCACGAGGCGCGCGTGACGTATTTTCTTTCCCCGTGCCATCCCTCCCTGCTTAGCTTCCAGCGCTTTCGACGGGACGAGAGAAGAGAGAATGCAATTGCAGCGTGCGAGAAATCTTTGTAACTCCACTCGTACTGGACGGATTCCAAAAATTTTTGCGGCAATGAATTCGTGAGGCAATAAGCTCCTTTAGTGAATCCATTCCATGGCTACTTGGAAAAGTGTTGCAGGGCCCCTTTAAGTAGACTGCAATCACTGCATGACATTCTTATAGCGGTCTTTCTTTATGTTATATTTTTTTTTTACGAAGTTTTCAAGCAATGGCGTGCCTCCGTGGTAGAACACCTGCTTGGCACGCAGAAGGCCAGGGTTCAATTTTCACCCGGACCAAACATTTTATTTTTTTTTATTGCACCTTTTTAATTTTTGCTCACGGAGAAAGCCGACTTTTCGCTCACAACCAACGACGCTGTGACCAACACCGACATCGGAATTTCTGCGAAATAAGCTCTTTGACGCTGTCGCGTTAACAAGTTTAGTTGCGAGTAAGTGCCTGCCCTATCGTAGGGACGTAGCCAAAAAAAATTTTTTTTTCGGGGGGGGTGCGAAGGGGAGTCAATTAGTTTTTATGTGTGCTCGTGCGTGCGGTTCTGTGTGCGTCCATATGTACACATGCAGAACTGAAAAAAAAATGAAAAAAAAAAAAGAAACAGTTGATGCCTCTTTCATAGGAATTGGTCATAACACGAAAGCGAAAGGTGTCTTTACAAAAGCAAGGTATGTGACCGGGCTAGTTGGTATTCCATGACGACGTGAACAGCGCGTGAGACAGACAAGGACAGATGAACCGACGAGGACTAGCGCTGACTTCCAACTGAAATTTATTAACACGAACGAAAAAACGAAGACAAGGTAGCACACCTAAGCGGTGATCAAGTGTGCTACCTTGTCTTCGTTTTTTCATGTTCTTGTTAATAAATTTCAGTTGGAAGTCAGCGCTAGTCCTCGTCGGTTCATCTGTCCTTGTCTGTCTCACGCGCTGTTCACGTCGTCTTTACAGAATCAACTACTTCTTTCAGTGACGTTAAGAGTCACAAGGAAAAGAAGTGCGCAAATTTTCTCATTGCGCAACAGAATCGAGCTGTACATATTTTTTTTTACTAATAAGTTTTAACGCACCGCCGTAACGCTTGAACAACTTTGCTTTGGCTAAGCACGCATCTCTAACGTCTAGCTCCAAGTCTTGTTATCCTGAAGCATTCTCAGCGCGCAGTTCACCATAATTTGCAAGTAAATGAAGAACTTATCTCCTTTCCCTTTGGAACATTACAGTGTCAGATAAGAGTCATATGCATCCGTCAAAAGAGTCCTTAAATACTTTTATAACATTCAAATCAACTAATAATTAAGCACAATATGTTGAAAAAATGAGCCAGCGGGGCCATCTCATTTCGGAGGAGTGCATGGAGTGGCATCTCGGCGTTGAGCGAGAAGAAATTGGGCTGTTACAAAAAATATGTGTTTTCTGTGCGTCTTTTGTAGGGACAGTTGCATACCACTCTCCCAAAGTAAAGAACTTAGGTCTCTAAATAGTCTAGCTTCCATTCTAAATGCCAATTATCTGACGTCACTTCCGTGACGGATATGCTGTCGGATAATTTTTGGTGGAGCGCAGCATAA